>PJEM01008166.1:0-86008 GCA_004023845.1 Helogale parvula | reverse complement strand
GTTGGGGAGAGGGAGGGAGGCAAACCATGAGAGACTCTTGAATACTGAGAACAAACTGAGGGCTGATGGGGGTGGGGGGAGGGGAAGGGGGAGGGGGGTAATGGGCATGGAGGAGGGCACTTGTTGGAATGAGCACTGGGTTTTATTTATATGGAAACCAACTTGACAATAAACTATAAAAGAAAAAAAGAATGTTTTTCTACCTAGACAATCATAGAATCTGCAAATGATAAAAAAATGTTCTCTGTTCTAAAGAAACATTTGTTCTGTGAGCTAAGACATCCAGTTCTGTATTGAATACAAGTGGTGAAAAAGGATTATTTTATTGCTAAGTAGGACATTTGCTATAGAGTTTCCATAGATATCTTTTATCAACTTAATGCAGGCATTTTTCTAGTCTGAGTTTGCTAAGTGTCTGAACATGGATGCTTGATTTAATCATGAACAGAAACTGGATTTAATCAAACACATATACATCTATTGAGATGACCATATAATAAATTGCATTACTAGCTTTTCTAATTTTATTATTGTATTATTTTTATTTTTTAAAGCTTATTTATTTATTGGAGGGAAGGGACAGAAAAGAGGGAGAGACACATTCCCAAGCAGGCTCTGTCCTATCAGCACAGAGTCTGATATGGGGCTTGAACTCACAAACTGTGAGATCATGACCTGAGCTGAGATCAAGAGTATGATGCTTAATGGAAGGAGCCTCAATTAATCGTTAATCTAAATAACTGCTTAAAATGCTCTTTTTCAGGTTTGCAGTTTTAGATACTTATGAAAAAAAAAGTTTTAGATTTATTACACCCACCCACATCTGTCTCCTGGACACCCATTCCTCCATTTACATACATTTTTAAAAATGTTTAGTTATTTATTTTGAGAGAGAGAGAGAGGGAGAGAGGGAGAATCCCAAGAAGGTTCCATGCTGTCAGCACGCAGCCCAATGCGGGGCTCAATCCTACAAACCATGAGGTCATGACCTGAGCTGAAATCAAGAGTCGGAAACTTAACCATTGGAGCCACCCAGGTGCCCCCAATATACATATGTATCACAATTTTCAGTAAAAATAAATCTCAGGGTTTATACTGTTGTGTCCATGTAAATATCATTCAAAGATGAATTATGTAGTGCACCAGGACTTCATCTTTCATGAACATCTTTCTCCCCTTGAATTAAAACTAGCCTCAATTTTTCTTTGAATACTTTTTTCAATCATTAATCTATCTACACATATTTTTTTGGACAGAACTAAAAATCATCTCTGAACATGTTAACTACATCAGGTAGTCTTTTGGTTTTGGTTTTTCTTTTAAAAACTCAAGTTGAATGCTTACTCATTAATTTCCTATTTTTTTCATTGAAAGATACGTACCTTATGTATGAATTTCCTTGGAAGTACTGACTTAACTGTAGTCCTTAAGTTTTATATAGAGCATTTTTATTGGAATTAAGTACTAAAAATTGGATGTTCCTGTCACTACTTTTTCTTTGACCCATGGGTTAGTTAGGAGTGTGTATTTAAAAAATTTCCAGGCGTGCAAGAGGACAGACACTGAGTTGGGTCATTATTTTTGTTACTGATTTCTAATTATATTCAGGGAATGTGGCCTGCGTTACACAGAATTTTTCTTACTTGTTGGAATCTGCTTTCTGGCATACTACCTGGCAAATTAATGCAAATATTCCGTATTTTCTTAAGAATTTCTGTAATTTGAGGGACAAGGGTTCTATATGTAATAAGGTCAAATTTGTGAATAGTGCTCAAATGTTTAATGTTTTTATTAACATTTGGTCGATTTGATCAAATAACTGCTGAGAGGGTTTCAACCATCTATTGTTATTGTGAATTTGTCAATTTCTTCTTAGAATTCTATTATGATTTCCTATATTATTAGGCTATGTTATTGCCTGTTCATTAGTTAGGAACTCTTTTTTTTTTTTTTTTTTTTGGTATTTCTGGTAAGTGCTTCATTTTCTGACTAGTAGTGACTATTGTTATTCTCAAAAATGGTTCACAGAGCTAAAACAGATTTTGGTCAGCCTTTTTCACAGGCATATCTTTTTATTTTTAAAATCTCCTCAATTTTGTTTTGTTTTTTGTTTTTTCAAACCCTTTGCTGTAGCCTCATACCTTTTATGTGACTCTTAGATTCACCATATAGTTGAATTTGTAATAGTTCTACTCTGAAAAATCCTGTTCTATAAATGAGAGTTTAATACATTCATGCGTATTGTAATCAGTGATATATTTGGATGTTTTTGTCCTACTTAATTTTGTGAGTGTTTAAAAAAACTTATTGTGCTTTTTTTCTTTCTTTCTTTTTTATCTTTCCTGCCTGCTAGTGGGCTGATAAACATTTTACCAATCCCTCCCCCGGCCCTGCACCAATACTGATCTAAAAAGTAATCTTTATATTCCTACACTTTTAGTTTTTACCTTTACATTGTTAACATGATTAGTTGACTAACAATCATTATGACTTAACAATAATGTTTCTCTACCCTCTTCCTGGGTTATAAAGGATCTTAGGAAGTTTCACATGAATTCTCCTTTCTTTTCCATTTTCTGTGTTGGGATTGTCCTGCATCTGGGTTTTACCCTACGTTTATACCCCTACATGTTCATTATTATTGTTTAATCATGATTTATATTTTTCTCCCAGTTGCCATTTTCTTTTCTTACATTACTTCTTGCTACCTGATTCTCCTTTCTGGATTTTGCCTCCTTCTTCCTGCATTTTATCTTTTAGCAGAGCCTCTTAAAGTGCTTTATATATAGGTTGCTCAATAAATATTTATTAAATACATTAACTTACTTTTATTAATTTTTAAAATATTTATTTTTGAGAGGTAGAGAGAGACAGAACACAAACAGGAGAGGAGCAGAGAGAGAGGGAGACACAGGATCAGAAGCAACCTCCAGGCTCTGAGCCATCAACACAGAGTCCGACCTGGGGCTACCCGTGGACCGTGAGACCTGAGCTGGTTGGATGCCCAACCGACTGAGCCACCCAGACACCCCTTACATAAATTAACTTAATCAAATGAACATAAACTATACTAGGTGTCTAGTTTGTGTATTAGGGTGATCAGTAGATCTTGCCTCATTTACCAGACAGGTAGATCATCAAACACTTGATTATTAGGGACGGGGGACAGAACACATTACCTGGTTTTAGTTAATACCATGTATTAAGAATAGGGATCTAGAGAACCCAGGGCCTGAGCACTCTCCGCTCTTCCTTAGCATGTTTATCTAGAATTCTCGTTCTAATGCTAGGGCCACTGTTTTCCAGCATAAGCTTCTGGCCTCCATTTCCTTTTTTCTACTTGGACCAGATACTTGCCCATCTGAGAAAGCCACATGGGAAAGCTGCTTCCTCCTACTGCAGAGATAAGTGTGTAGGGTCCAGGTCAGATGACCAGGGATTTCATTCCCTCTCTAGCACTTATGAGGCAAGGTAACTGACCATTCTTTGACTCAGCTACCTCATCTGTAAAATAAGGATAGTAATGCATCTATATCATAGCTTTGTTCTGAGACCCGAATGGGTTAATAACATACATTAGAACAGGGCTAGCACCTGAGAGCCACAACAAATGTCTCAACTGTGCTGGTTGTTATTGGCTGTGCCATTGCACAGCTCCCTCCACCCCTTCGCTGGCTCTGGATACTGGGATCAAATACGATTGTTCAAATTGGAGTTTCATGTAGGTTCATGATGATAAAACATACAGACATATGCAGATGACCAAAGGGTTTAAGGTATGTTTTCCTACGTGCTTTAAACAGAGCTGTCCCAGGCATCATATCCTACATAAAGCTGTATTTTCTTTTAGGCTTAAATTTTGTGGGAAAATTCTCATTTTAGGTTCAACTTGACTCCAAAGATTGATTCATTGATCGATTAATTAATTCAATAAGTGTTATGCAAGGCCCAATACTAAGCTAATAGCTCTAGGCCCCAAACCATTCTTTTTTTTTTTTTTAATGGTTGTTTACTTATTTTGAGAGAGAGAGAGAGAACACACAAGCAGGGGAAGGGCAGAGAGAGAGAGAGAGAGAGAGAGAGAGAGAGAGAGAGAGAATCCCAAGCAGACTCTGTGCTGATAGTGGGGCTTGATCCCATGAACCACAAGGTCATGACCTGAGGCAAAATTCAGACAGTAAGCGACTGAGCCACCCAGGTGCCCCTGGCCCCAAACCATTCTTACTTATAATTTGAATCCATTGTCACATGTGTTGAATCATATTTAACTTTTTTATTTGATGATGGTAAGAGTTATATTGTACATAAATACATTAATTTCTTTGATTCTTCTAGTATGTAAAGAATTCCTGAACCGATTCTATAACTCCCTGATCGCCAGAGGAGTCCATTTTTCCCTGGACACCATAGAAAAGGAATTGGTCAGCTTTTGCTTGGATGTCAAAGGAAAAGAAAACCGCCTGGTATGGTAGATTTTCATCTTTCATTTTTCCCTTAGGCTTGAAGAAAAGCGTTAATTGTTTCATTTCTCATCTTAGTCTTAATATTCTCCTGCTTAGATTCTTGCCTCAAGGATGTTCACTGTAGATAGAAAGCAAAAATTGATCTTTCAGTGAAACGTAGTCATGTATTTTCATCTAGAATATATCCGGTTTCATTTTGCGTTCTGAATAAGCCACAGACAATCAGTTCCATGTTTTAAGTAAAGTTACCCAAATACCTAATGAGAAATTTCTGTCCTGGGTTGAGTGGGCAGACTTTTTCTTTCTTATTAAGATAATTAGTGAAACTTACCAAAACATTTTTGTAACATCATTCATACATAACTAATGCAGTCTTTATATTTTCTTATAATGGTGCTTTCTGGGTATACAGAGATGACTTATTTCAATATAGTGTTTTACTTCACTACAGATCATTGTAGGCCAATTCATTTTGCCTAGAATTTTTGTTCGATTTGTCAGTTAAATCTGCATTGTTGACTATCTACCACTGACACATTGTAAACCTCTCAGCATTTATTTGTGCCATTAGGTTTCATATTTTTAAATGAAAGTGCTTAAGTTGGGCAGCTGGGAAGGCAGCATTGCGTGATGGGGAAGGGTATGGACTCTAGAGCCAAAATGGTAGATTTTTAAAATTCTGTCTCTTCTGCTTGCCGGCTGGGTGACCTTTAGTTGGCTTGGGTGTCAAATGGGGATAATTATAAAAGTTACTTCACAGGATTGTTGTGAGAACTCAGTAAGTTAAGACCTTTAAAACCCTGAGAGCAGCAAGAGAGCAGCACCTGGCACAGAGAAAACACTTAGCAAGTGTTAGCTCTTATTAATCTTTGAGCATCATGTGAATAGCAGGACACTTGTAATTAACATGATCACGGGGATAGAATCATTTGTTTTCTGGTGTCTTAGTCAGCAGGGGTTAAAATTTAATAGCTGGGTCATGAAAACTAGGCTAACCTCTTTCTCACTTCTCTGAACTATATTAACTTTTTTTCATCACCCAGCGACACTGAATTATCTTTGTTCTCTGTCAGTGCTATTATCTAGGAGCAACCAAAGATGCAGCCACCAAGATCCTAAGTGAGGTTGCTCGCCCAATGAGCGTGCATATGCCTGCAACAAAGATTTGTGAGAAGCTCAAGAAGATGGACAGCCAGATCTGTGAGCTGAAATATGGTATAATGGAGTCAAATGTATTTTTCCAATCTGTCTAGAGCATTGCCAATTCTCTACACCAAAGGTCTTGTTTCTAAAAAGCCAGTGTGGGAAGAGAAGGCCTTTTCCACTGGCCAGTAGGTCGCTGGGCTCCCGAATTGTGCATAGCAACATCTGAGCTCCTTTGTGGGAACAGAAAGGAGTACAGCACACTCAGCATTAGGTAGAACGGCCAACCCAGATAGCCAAGTTTAATCTTTTACATCACCGACACAAGGTCAACTAAGTATGTCAAGGAAAAATTCAAAATGTAAAGAGTGCAGCTACTCATGGTGATTTTAGCTTTTGGTAGCTTATTAAGGCAAAACGTTGCATCGATTCCAAGGTGATATTAGGACTTTGAGGTTTTAAATCTGACTATGACTTGTTCCCCTCGGTTTGTCTGCCATTCTGCTGGTTTTAAACTTTAGGGAACAGTTTATTCACATCAAGCCAGGTTTTGCTTGACGAAGTAGAGGGTGCCTAAAATAAACAGTGAGGAACAGAAGATGTCCTATTTAAATCGGTGTCCTTGGCCTTAAGAATTCCACAGATACAGATCTATTCATACACAGTACTGAGGATTTGTATCTGGGCCAGCCTTTTGGGTAGACTGAATAGGTGTGATAAAAGTCTGGGGGATTCCTCCCTTAGTCTGTCCTTAACTCCTGAGATTTTACCAGAAGGGACTCCTTTCTTTTGCTTAAGTCACTTTTTTAGTGTTGCATATCCACTGTAGTATTGTAAACTACCTAAGTAATTAGCATCCAACTCTGATATCTTAGTCTTATTTTCCAACATAGCTATGTAATAAGCCTATGCACCGTAGCGACATAGTCGGCTCTAACTAGGTGTAAGGCCGGAAGAAACCAAAGGCAACCTCTTTCTCAACTTTTTGCCAAGGGCAGGCTCTCATTTCCAAGGTAGTGATTGTGGGGAAGGCATCCATTTTTATGGGCTTCCAAGTAATGAAGTAGAGTTCATTCAGTCCATATAAACAATATTCACAGAAGGGACAAACCTATGCTGATTCTTTCAGTTGCCAAATGCATTTTGAACAATGTCTGCTATATTCAAGGGATCCTACTTGGCTCCTTGCATGATTAAAAAATTAATCAGATATTACTGAGAAGAAACACATACTTACTGATGTTTTGGCAATGATGGCCACTAGAGGCCCTTGTGGAGCTGTAAACTAGCTTTAATTTTGGTATCAACCTTTTCCTTTTTGTTTTAGAGTTACACAGAGTTTTTCCTCTTTTACAATTAATGCCAGATACCAAGTTCTCTAGAAAAACTCAGAGATAGTACTTATACTAGTGAGAAGCTAATTCCCCCCCCCCCCCCCGCCTTACTCATTTATTTTGGCTGGATCACTAGTTCTAAATTCTCCTTCTGTTGTCAGGAAAACTGAGGTTGAACAGGGTCTTTGAACTGTGGGATATTAATCATTTGAGCTATAAAAGCTTCTATGTTTAAAGGTATTTGTTAAGTCAGCCATGAAATTAACAAATAAGGTAAGTGTAGAGTGGATTATGTTTTCAATTAGGAAGGTGTCATTTGGTTTGTGACCTGAAAGAAGTTTTTGCTAGCTCTATTTTTTTTAAGGATGGGGAATCACTATAAAAATATAAGGCTTCTCCGGACCACAGGGTGTGGCTGACCCTCCAAATAAAGAAAGGTTTGGAAATTTCAGTTTTTATCATTTTCTTTTTCTTTTTTCCACATTTATTGAGACTTAATTGACATTGTGCAAGTTGAAGGCATATACCACGTTGATTTGAAACACTTACATATTGCAATATTATCACCATCGTGTTAGCTAACACTTCTATCATGCCTTCTGATTACCATACCTTTTTTGTAATGAGAACATTTAAGATGTAGTCTCTTGGTAACTTTCAAGTATATAATACAATATTATTAACAAAATTACCACGATGTACATTTTAGATCCCCAGAGTTTGTACCCTTTGGCCAACTTATTTGGTCAATTTCTCCACCCCACAGCCCTTGGTAACCACCATTCTCGTCTCTGCTTCTATTAATCTGATTTTTTACATTCCATGTTTAAGTGATACCATAGAGTATTTGTCTTTCTCTGTCTTAGTTCACCTAGTATAATGTCCTCAATGTCCACTCATATTGTTGCAAGTAGAAAGATTTCTCATGGCCGAACAACACTCCATTGTATGTATATAGCTTTGTATCAAACACACAGCACGTCTTCTTGATCCATTCATCTGTTGACAGACACTTGTTTGTTTCCATATCTTTGCTACTGTGAATAATGCTGCAACGAACATGGGAATGCCGATATCTCTTTTATATCCTGTTTTCATTTCCTTTTGATATATACCCAGAGGTGGGATTGCTGGATCACTTAGTAGTTCTACTTTTAATTTTTAAAGGAATCACCATACTGTTTTCCATAGTGGCTGTACTAACTTACACTACCACCAACAGTGATTTTTTCCAAATCATTTCCAACACTTGCCGTCTCTTAGGTTTTTGATGACAGCCATTCTAGCAGGTGTGAGGTGATATCTCTTTGTAGTCTTGTTCTTCATGTCCCTTATGATTAGTGATGTTGAGCACCTTGTCATGTACCTCTGGGCCATCTGTATCTCTTCTTTGGGAAAACTGTCTGTGCCTTTTTAGTTCCTCTGCTTATTTTTTTGGTCAGATTGTTTAAATTTTTTTTTGCTAGGGAGTTGTATGAGTTCTTTATATATTTTGGGCATTCACCCCTTATCAGATATATGATTTTCAAATATTTTCTCCATCCCATAATTTGCTATTTATTTTGTTGCTGGCTTCTTTGCTGTGCAGAAACCTTTTAGTTTGATATGTTCCCACTCACTGATTTTTGCTTTTGTTATTGTGCTTTGGAGTCTTATCCAAAAAATCCTTGCCAAGACCAATATCAAGGAGACAGTCCCTAGGTTTCCTTCCAGGATCTTTAGTTTCAGGTCTGATGTTTAATTCTTTAATCCATTGTTAAGTTAATATTCTTGAGCGATGAAATCTAGGGGTCCAGTTTCATTTTTCTTCATGTGGTTATCCAGTTTTCCAAATACCATGTATTGAAGAGACTATTCTTTCCCTATTGCATATATTTGGCTCCTTTGTCAAAGCTTAGTTGACCGTATATGCAACGGTTTATTTTTGGGCTCTTGATACGGATGGGGTTTTGGAGTGATGGTGGGGGTCAGGAGCCAATGGCCAAGAAAGAATTCTTGAGACATCTTTGGTGAAAAAGGAGATATCATTAGAGCCTGGGGATGTAAGAACATAAGTCTGAACCTAACAGACTCCATGACAGAGGTTCCCCTCTAAACTAGAAGGTCTAAGGGTCAGTCTGTCTGGAACTATTAGGCGGTTACACATTGCCTAGAGCAAGAGAGACCACCTTCGCGGCACCCAGTCAGGAAAGGCCAGCTACCACTCTCCACATTCCTAAGGGGGAGACCTGTAGATGGAAACTTTAGATAGGACTCTGTTACCTAATATTAAAGTTAACCCAATAGTTACCAAACAAGACCCTAGGCTCGCCCTGTAATTGGTTGATTTTAAAGGTACTCTAAATGTTGTAATTGGGTCCCGCCAAAAGTAACGAACACCCTGGACAATGTGTATGTTTAGAGTTACTGCCAATGCTGTTATACAATAGCTTTGTAGATAACACATTTTCCTTAGTATGTCTTGGTTTCCATAGAAATTGGAACTTATCCCTACTTTGGAACACAGGGTAGTCGGCACCCAGTTAAGTAACACCAGTGGCCTTTTTAAGTATTTCACAGTTGTATTGGTTTCATAGACACTGTGCTTTTTACCCTCCCCCCCCCCTTTGTGTCACTTAGAAAAGCAGTTGGACCTGGCATCAGTGGACCTGTCAAAGATGAGGGTAGCGGAGCTGAAGCAGATCCTGCGCAGCTGGGGGGAGGAGTGCAGAGCCTGTGCGGAAAAAACCGACTACGTGGATCTCATCACAGAACTGGCCCCCAAGTACGCGGCGGCGCACCCCAAATCAGAGCTCTGACCCTCAGGTGCCAACGCGTCGCTGATGACAGACATGGTGCCTCTCCAGAATATGGACTTGTGGGTTAGGAGTAACCGGGAGCTGTGCTCTGTGTGGTCTCATACTTTTTGTGTTGCTAATACCACCAATCAAGGCTTGGTTGGGGGGGTTGTAATTAAAAGTGCTAGTATCAGTGGTATCTTACACTGGCAGTGTGCGAAAACCGGGAAGTGCCTTTCTTGTAATGTTTGTGAGGATTCTAGGATGTCATTGTCCATTTCCTTAAAATTGGGAAATGCGAATGACTGAAAAATGGACGGAGTAAGTTGAGTCTAAGAAGGAAGACAGTGCTCAGAGGCCCCTCCCTCTCTGTGCACTAATTTTTAACTAAACATATTGGTTTAGAGTAAAAGACACAATATTTAGTTTACCTAACTTTTGCTTTCAACCCTAAACAATAACACGACATAATCAAAAGGTTTTAAAAAGTAAACTTTGTATTTTCAACTGCACATCACTCTATGTTCTGGCTCTCTTTGGTATCAGATGTGTGAGGACAGGAGGCACTAATTGAAATGACGGTTTCCCTGAAAAAGAATACCTATTTAAACCCGCTTAAGGAAAATAGATTGAGAATCCACGCAAGTATAGCCAATGTTTGAGCAAACTGTAGCAAGGGTCAAGCTGTTGATTGAACCCAGCTCTACTCCTTTCTACCACACATTAGACAAGCTTTTGCTAGAAGGCTAAAGGCTGGGAAGAGTGCCTGCAGGCAATGTAGAGCTCTAGGGTTCTTAATGCTATTTTAATCACCTTTCAATTGTAAAATCATTCTTGGCTCCATTTTCTGGCCAAGTATGAGTAAGGACCCCAGTGTACAGGTAGGTGGCCGATGTCTGCGTGGAAGGTGGAGGTGGGGAAGGCCTGCAGAGCACCTCAAGTGAACTTTCTGGGGTGATGGGAACGTCATCTATTTTGACTGGGGTGGCGGTGACACGGATGAATATGACTGCGAAACTCATCCAGTAGTATAATCAAGATCTGGATATCTTATTGTATATAAATTTTATCTAAAATACTGCTGTAAAAAAGTGTTTGAAAATTCACTGGACTTATTGTCAAAACATCTCGCCCATTTAAAGAATTGCACTTACTGGAAGTCCTTTTGGAGAGTGGAAAAGAAGATTTCCAGACTGAATGTATATGTTGAAAGTATACCGGTAAACAACTTTTCAGTTGGGCAGCTAGGACGTAACTGAACTTGTCAGAGAAGTGATGGTTAGTAACTTAAATATGAGAATAAAAAAGCTTTAGTGTAACCAATGGCCAAAGGAGTTACCGTTTCTGGATTTTGGCAGCTTGGTCGTTAAGTGTAAATGACTCTACCTTATTATGAATTATATTTTTAAAAAGTCCAAATGTAGGTTCTTAACTTTTGTAGCCTTTATATTTGTTTTTCTTTAGTGTATTTTGAGAAACTTATCATTTGAAAACAGAAATTTATCATTTGAAAACAGTTTGATGTCCAAACTCAAAATCAGGGCATATTTCTCAGTGTTACTTTTTTCAGAATATAAGTCTAGGTAATAAGAACATGGCCCAGCAGTTCATTCAAATCCATGATGTTTGGTCTGGCTTTTCAAAGAGCATTTACTCTATGTTAATACCACTGAAACTTTCCAACTGTGCAGAGAACTTACCCAGGGATCATGTTAAAATGTGGACTCTGATTCAGGAGGCCTGGGTAGGACCTGAGACTCTGTTTTTCTTTCTTAAAAATTTTTTTAAACATTTTTTCATTTTAGAGAGACAGAGCACAAGTAGGGGAGGGGTAGAGAGAGAGCAAGACAGAATCTGAAGCAGGCTCCAGGCTCTGAGCTGTCAGCACAGAGCCTGATGAGGGAATCAAACTCACAAACTGGGAGATCATGGCCTGAACTAAAGTCGGATGCCTAACTGACTGAGCCACCCAGGCGCCCCTCCTTCTTTAGGGCAGTATGTTTTTTCTTCACAGCTTCTCGGGTGACTTCTCTGTGAAGCTGTCATAGGCGCTCTACATGTCATTCTGGCCATGCCCTACTAGTCGTGGTGGTGTCTCGCATGGGCCGCTCACCCTGTGCAGAGGGGCTTTTCCTGAAGTTGACCCTGCAAACTACCATACGGGGTCTGGCAAACTGCATTTTCTGGGGACGTATCGCTGCTTATTAAAATACTGTGGATTAGTTGGTTATACGTGTGACACATAGATTAACCAGTATTTAGAACAAAAGGAGGAAGAAGAACGAACTCATAAAGACATATTAATACAGGTCCACAATCCATTACTCAAATACCTGGAGCTCAGTGTTCTTGGAATTCATCATTTTTCAGATGTTGGAAAGACAGTATGGGGGCATAAGCTAAATATTTCGTAATCACCTAGGGGCTTGGGCAGCACCCCCAACACCCTCTCAAAAATCCAGGTCAGGCTTTCTCAACTGAAGGAGATGGATCAGGATTTGCTTGTCAAATGAGGTACAAAAAAGAATCTTTTATTTTCATGGCCTTTTGGATTTCTGAATCTTGGATGAGAGATTGCGGCACAGTAATTCTGTGGTGACTCCAATCGAGCTGTTATCAATCATTAATTAAGACTTCGGGTCTTCTTCGATAAAACCTCTACCTCCCATAGACCAGTGTTTTTCAGACAGAAATTCCTTCTCCTAGGAAGGAGCTGAAAAGCACCCTAGAGCCTCAGAAAATTAGGATTCCAAGTGCCTTGTTTCCTCTTTTTTTTTTTTTTTTTTTTTTTTTTTTTTTTTTTAAGATAGTAACAGAGCACAAGCTGAGGAAGGGCAGAAAGAGAGGGAGACACAGAATCTGAAGCAGGCTCCAGGCTCTGAGTTGTCAGAACAGAGCCCGACAAGGGCTTGAACTGACAAACTGCAAGATCATGACCTGAGCCGAAATCGGACCCTTAACTGACTGAGCCACCCAGGGGCCCCCATGCCTCACTTCCTTCTTTTGGCCACACCCCTTCCTGGAGCATGGCACAGGGTCACCATTAAAGAGCCATCAAAGAAATTCACTCACCGTGTCATCCTCCTCCCAAACAGGTGGGTCAGCTGTGGTTTGTCCTCCTCAGGTCGGGACACCAAGGAGTGGAAAGGGGGAGCCGCTCCTCCTTTCTGCAGTCCTCACCTTCAACACCTCTGTCTTCACACTGGCAGTCTGTTCACACTTTGCAAGCCACTGGCCGCTATCCTCTGCGGTGGCAGGGTTTATAATTGGGTGCAGAAGATGTTCTTTACAGGGCTTTTGCCTTTTTCCTTCTGAATTTTTAAAAACCTATTTTGGAAAGAACAGATCAAGTGTTGGCTCCTTAGTGACAGATCACCTATAAATACATTCTGAGGGCTCCGGGGCTGTGTGGTTTCTAGCAGGTGGTAAGCTTGCTCACCTGCCGGATATTAGCTAAGAGTGGCTATCCCAGGAACTCACGTGTTTCTGAATCTTTTCAGAGTGTGTGACTTAGTCTCAGTCATTTCTGAGTCTTCAGTCACTCCTTCTCCTGTGTCTCTATTATTCCCCAATCCTAAATTAATAAGTTCCTTGTTTCTGTCAGAAAGGAGTCTGGAGTTTTCTCCTTTCCAGATTATAGGTATATATATTTTCCTCCCCAATAGCTATGTATTTGACCTCGGCCTGTAAGTGCTCAAAAGCCTGGTTCAGACCCAAACTTTGCAAGCGAGTTTTCCAGTCTTCTTTGCTTTCTCTAAAAACAGTTTATTGGTAGTTCCTAAAAATTTCATTCTACTGGGAAATCTTTATTTTTTGTTTTAGAGAGAGACAGAGAAAGAAAGGAAGAGAAAGAGAGTAAATGTACAAGTGGGGGAGGGGTTTGTGAGGGACAGAGAATCTCAAGCAGCCTTCATGCCCAGTGCAGAGCCCTATGGGAAGCTCAGTGCCACAACTGTGAGGTCATGACCTGAGCCAACGTCAAGAGTAAGAAGCTTAACTGACTAAGCCACCCAGGTGCCCCTGGAAAATCTTATTACTGTAATAGTATCTTGACTGTAAAAACACAGAAGTAGAAATAATAAGAGGGAAACAACACCAGATTGGAATTTGAATTCTGGGTTTGCCTATGGCTAGTTGTGCTGAGAAGAGTAATTCACCTTGTTTGGCCCTTATTTTTAAAAAATCTTATGCTGTATTTAATAATGTCTACCTAAGTGGGCTACTGTGAGGATTAAATGGAAAAATATAAGTAAAATATATAACAGAGTGCCCAGCTCAAGGTAGATATCTCAGTAGATATTAGCTGAATCTGAATGGCACTTTTCTTCTAAAGATTTCATATCACAGAGTTCTAAATGGAGGCACCTTGAGCACTGGCCCATTTTATTGATGAGGAAGTAAAAGCAAAGGGGACACTTAGTGACTTGCCCACCAAAGGCCGGGAAATGAATTCAGGTCTCCTGACTTCTGAATTGGATGGAACTTTTAGGCTGAGAAATTCAAGGGTGAGAGAGTTTGATGATTTGGAAACTAGGACTTTGAGAAGCAGGCACATTCACATGACATACTTCTGGGTTTAAAGATGTTGCAAGGAATCGTCAAATAGAAATGACCTGAAGTGATTGTAATTCACTCAGTCATGACCATAATGTGTTCTAGAATGGCACCTGCGATCAGTAGCAGGCTATCTCTTTTATGGGGGGTGACTCGGTGTTTTTGAAGCACCCTGTAATTCTGTACACCTCCAAGATGCTATTGCTTCATTTGAAATGCAGGAGAATTTAGGCCAACTGTCTTGTCTGACAACAAAAAGTGGGATGAATATGTCCCTGGATCTTTTATTACAGCCACAAGTACCAGTTGTCTGGAAATGCCCCAGAAATGTACTCATCAGCATATCTCTGGAATGTCTATTAACACTCTTGAAACCCAGTCATCGCAGATGAGGCACTTTTGAGTTGTGCTTTCTTTGAACTAGTTTTGCTGTTACTATTTTTCCTTTTGTATTAGATAAAAAAAATAATATACTATAATGTAATCTTTTATTGTTCTGTTTTGAAGAATTGCTTCTCACTTGTTTCACTGTTCAAAAATATGGGGTTGACTTCCTTTTCCTGTTTTCATTGTAGTATAAATTATTTTCATCTAACCTATGTTAACTGGAACACACTCTATGTAACTCTCTTCTGGGGGTAAGGAAAAACAGGTAATACAGTGCTTGGGAAAATCAGCGAGTATCTATGAATGTGCTTTGGTTAAAAGCCTACCTGTGAACACAGAGCCAAGATGGCAGAGAGAAAGGGAGCTCTGTAAACTTTGTCTGCCCCATCTATCGAACTGAGAAGGACATTACTTTCATCTGCAAGAGTGGAAGGAGAAAATACAGACTCCAGAAAGAAGACAACCTCAAAGATGCTTGAGTGAGTGAGTATGAACTGGGGAGATTGGAAAACAGGCCAGCCTGAGACGGGAAGGGGAGGTGGGAGTCCCAGCCCAACACAGGGAAAGCGCACGGAGAACCTGAGAGACAAAGGGAAGAGAAAGAGAAACTGAACACGTTCATAGTACCATTTCCAGAGAAGAGATAAGGAATGTTTAACCCCGCTCGGAGAGGAAAACTCTCAATCCATATATAACTGCTGGGTAGCCCAAATCCCAAACCCAGGTGGCACAAGGGAAAAAACAGCTTCCAGCCCTGGGCCATCCTGGCGGAGAGTTGGCGGCCGTGACCACGGAGGCCCCAAGGGTGCGCACTTCGACCTCGGCTGCAAGAGTGAGAGCACACACCTCATTTCCATGGCGCATCTCGCCTCCAGCATTGGTTGCACGAATCCAGAATCCCTGGTGCCAACAGGGAAAAAATAGCCCCCACCCCAACGCGATCCCGGCAGGGAGTTGGCGGCAGCGGAGGTGGGGGGTGCGCTTCGGCTGCAGGAGCTTGCAGCTCATTTCTGGCAGCGCCCCGTGCCTGGGGCAGCAGCAGCGTGAATCCCGGCCAGCACCAAGAGAAACTGCTCCCTCCGCCTACACAATTGCGATTGCCATCCTGACTGGGGGCTGGGAGTTGGCAGTGGCGCTGTAAGGGCATGCACTTCGCCTCCTGCTTTGCACCTTGCCACAGGCAGCAGCAGCACAAATCCCTGCCAGCGCCTAGAGAAACTGTTCCCTCCCTCTATGAGATACTGGCTAAGAAGCCAGCCACCAAAGCAAGTACATCTCATCTGTGGTAGCATAAAAGTGCATGGACTAGGATTTTGAAAGGAGGTGGGCTTGGAAAATACAACCTGGCTCAGCTGCAGCACAAGGAGATCAGACTCATTAGAGTGGCCTATAGCACTTAGTTCCAGCAGAGCTTGGAGCGCCGCCATTCTACTCTCTGTAACCAGCAAGGCGGGGCCTCTCAGAGCAGCCTCCGAGACCTACTACACCAAACCACCCCTATCTGCGAGGGGAAGCTGCTGCTGCTTTTTTGTTCTTTTCTTTTCTTTTTTTTTCTTCTTTTTATTTTTTGTACTTATTTTATTATTATTATTACCTTTTTTATTTAAAAATTTTAAAATATTTATTCCCTATTTTCCTTTCTCCTTTCTCCCTCTTTTTTTTTTCTTTCTTGCAATCCAGATATATTATCCCATATCTCATCCTTATCTTTCCCCGCAACTTGTCATACACTTTTAGACTGTCCTTTGTCCTTTGTTGTCTCTGCCCCCCTCTATTTTTTCTTTTCTTCTTTTTCCTCTCCATTTTCTTTCCTTAAATTCGCCCTTTAAATTTGTTTGTTTGTTTGATTTGTCTGTGCGTTTTGTGCTTCTGTTCCCTCTGTGTTTATCTGTCTGTTGTCCGTCTTAGGGCTGCCCCAAGAAACAAGCCAAAGTGTGCATGTTGGCGAGTCCCAAATATCGCTGAGTAGGGAAATAAAATATTCAAAGGCACAACAAGAGAAACTGAGAGACACCATTAAAAGAATACTTCCTGAAATGACAGGCCCTGGACAGTCAATAAGCCTCCTTTAACAGAGCAATATCAACAGGTGCACAGTGCACAACGAGCTTTTTAAAACTGACAAGGAACAGAAAACTAGCCAAAATGACGAAACGAAGGAACTCTCCCCTGAAAACCTGAAGGAAGAAGTCACAGCCACAGAACTGCTCAACACAGACCTAAACAACATCAAAGAACAAGAATTTAAAAAACCTGTCATAAAATTGATTGCTGGGGTTGAAAAAAGCATCAAAGAAGCAACTGAGACAATGACTAGGAACTTTGAAAATAGGTGTGATGAGTTAAAAAAGGCTATAAATGAGGTGAATAATAAACTGGAGGTAGCCACCTCAAGGATTGACGAGGCAGAGAGAAGAATAGGTGAATTAGAAGATATAGTTATAGCAAAAGAGGAAGCTGAAAAAAAGAGAGAGAAATTGATCCAGGAGCAGGAAAGGAGAATTCGAGACCTGAGTGATACAGTCAAGCAGAACAACATCCGTATCATAGGAATTCCTGAAGAGGAAGACAGAGAGAAAGGGCCTGAAGGGATCCTAGACCAAATTATAACTGAGAATTTCCCAAATTTGGGGAAAAAAATAGAGATTCAAATTCAAGAGGCACAAAGAACCTCCTTAAGATGTCATTTGAATCAACCTTTGGTATGACATATCATAGTAACACTGGCAAAAAATAAAGATAAAGAATTCTGAAAGCTGCGAGGGATAAAAGGGCCTTCACGTACAAAGGGAAACCAATCAGAGTGGTTACAGAGCGATCTAATGAAACTTAGCAGGCCAGGAAAGAATGGCAGAAAATCTTCAATGTGATGAACTGAAAAAACATGCAGCCAAGAATCCTTCATCCAGCAAACCAGTCTTTCAAAATAGAAGGAGAGATAAAAGTGTTCCCAAATAAACAAAAATTGAGAGAATTCATGACCACCAAACCAGCCCTACAAGAAATCCTAAGAGGGACTCTATGAGGGAAATGTTGCAAAGAATACAAGGTGCCAGAGACACCACTGTAAACATGAATTCTAGGGAGAACACAATGACTCTAAACCCACATTTCTCAATAATAACACTGAATGTAAATGGACTGAATGCTCCAACCAAATGAGAATGAATGAATAAAAAAACAAAACCCATCTATTGGTTGTCTACAAGAGACTCACTTTCGACATGAAGATACCTTCAGGTTGAAAGTAAAGGGATGGAGAAATATCTATCATGTGACTGGAAGCCAAAAGAAAACCAGAGTACCATACTTATATCAGACAAACCAGACTTTAAACTAAAGGCAGTAACAAGAGGTGAAGAAGGACAATATATAATAATTACAGGGTCTCTCCATCAGGAAGAGCTAACAATTATAAATATCTATGGGCCAAATTCGGGAGCGCCCAAATACATAAAACAATTAATCACAGACAGAAACAATCTTATTGATAAGAATGTGCTAATTGCAGGGGACTTTAGTACTCTACTGACAGCAATGGATAGATCACCCAGACAGAAAATCACTAAGGAAACAATGGACCTGAATGACACATTGGAACAGATGGAACTGATAGATATATTTAGAACTCTGCATCCTGAAGATAGGAAATTCACCTTCTTTTTGAGTGCACATGGCACATTCTCCAAGATAGATCACATACTGGGGCATAAAGCAGCCCTCCATAAGTATAAACGAATAGAGATCATACCATGCACACTTTCAGATTACAATGCTATGAAACTTGAAATTTACCACAGGAAAAAGTCTGGAAAACCTCCAAAAACGTGGAGGTTAAAAACCACCCTACTAAAGAATGATTGGGTTAATCAGGCAATTAGAGAAGAAATTAAAAAATATATGGAAACCAACGAAAATGAAAATACAACAATCCAAAATCTCTGGGATGCAGCAAAGGCAGTCCTAAGAGGAAAGTATATTGCAATCCAGGCCAATCTCAACAAACTAGAAAGAGCACAAATTCAAAATTTAACAGAGCACCTACTGGAACTAGAAGGGGAGCAGCAAGAGCACCCCAAACCCAGCAGGAGAAAAGAAATAATAAAGATCAGGGCAGAAATAAACAATATAGAATCCAAAAGAACAGTCGAGCAGATCAATGAAACCAAGAGTTTGTTCTTTGAAAAAATAAACAAAATCGATAAACCTCTAGCCAGGCTCCTCAGAAAGGAAAGAGAGAGCACTCAGATAGACAAAATCATGAATGAAAAGATCTATTACAACCAATCCCTTAGAAATACAAGCAATCATCAGAGATTACTATGAAAAATTATATGCCAACAAACTGGACAACCTAGAAGAAAGGGACAAATTCCTAAATGCACATGCACTGCCAAAATTCAAATGGGAAGAGATAAAAAGCATGAATAGATGAATAACTAGTGAAGAAATCGAATCTGTTATCAAAACTCTCCCAATGAATAAGAGCCCACGGCCGGATGGCTTCCCAGGGGAATTCTACCAGACATTTAAAGCAGAGCTCATACCCATTCTTCTCAAACTATTCCAAAAAATAGAAATAGAAGAAAAAATTCCAAACTCATTCTATAAAGCCAGCATCACCTTGATACCCAAAGCAGACAGAGACCCTGAAAAAAAGAGAACTACAGACCAATATCCTTAATGAATACAGATACAAATATACTCAACAAGATACTAGCAAATCGAATTCAACAGCATATAAAAAGAATTATCCATCATGATCAAGTGGGATTCATTCCTGAGTTACAGGGCTGGTTCAATATTCACAAATCCATCAATGTGATACATCACATTAAGAAATGAAAGGATAAAAACCATATGGTTCTGTCAATAGATGCAGAAAAAGCATTTGACAAAATACAGCACTCGTTCTTAATAAAAACCCTTGAGAAAGTCAGAATAGAAGGAACTTACCTAAACATTATAAAAGCAGTTTATGAAAGGCCCACAGCCAATATCATCTTCAATGGGGAAAAACTGAGAGCTTTCCCTCTGAGATCAGGAACATGACAGGGGTGTTCACTCTCACCACTGTTGTTTATCATAGTGCTGGAAGCCCTAGCATCACAATCAGACAACAAAAGGAATTAAAAGGCATCAGAATTGGCAAAGATGAAGTCAAACTTCACTTTTCACAGATGACATGATACTCTATGTGGAAAGCTTGGCAGACTCCACCAGAAGCTTTCTAGAACTGATCAATGAATTCAGTAAAGTTACAGGGTACAAAATCAATGTACAGAAATCAATTGAATTCCTATACACCAATAATGAAGCAGCGGAAAGAGAAATCAAGAAACTGATCCCATTCACGATTGCACGAAAAACCATCAAATACCTAGGAGTAAACCTACCAAGAATGTAAAAGACCTGTATGATGAAAACTATAGAAATCTTATGAAAGAGATTGAAGGAAACGCCAAGAAATGGGAAAAACATTCCCTGTTCATGGATCGGAAGAATAAACATTGTGAAAATGTTCATTACTACCCAAAGCAATCTACACATTCAATGCAATCCCCATCAAAATTGCACCAACATTTTTCTCAAAGCTAGGACAAACTATCCTCAAATTCGTATGGAACCACAAAAGACCCCGAATAGCCAAAGTTATATTGAAGAAGAAAACCAAAACGGGAGGCATCACAATCCCAGACATTAGCCTCTACTACAAAGCCGTCATCATCAAGACAGTATGGTACTGGCACAAAAACAGACACATAGACCAATGGAATAGAATAGAGAACCCAGAACTGGGCCCACACATGTAGGGCCAATTAATTTTTGACAAAGAAGGAAAGAGTATCTAATGGAAAAAAGACTGCCTCCTTAGCAGGTGGTGCTGGGAGAACTGGACAGCAACATGCAGAATGATACTAGACCACTTTCTTACACCATACACAAAAATTAATTCAAAATGGCTGAGGAACCCGAATGTGAGACAGGAAATCATCAAAACCCTCGAGGAGAAAGTAGGAAACAACCTCCTTGACCTCAATCGCAGCAATTTCCTACTCGACGCATCCCCAAAGGCAAGGGAAATGAAAGCTAAACTGAACTCTTGGGACCTCATCAAGATAAAAAGCTTCTGCACGGCAAAGGAAACAATCAAGAAAATTAATAGGCAACTGACAGAATGGGAAAAGATAGTTGCAAATGACATATCAGATAAAAAGCTAGTCTCCAAAATCTACAATAACTCACCAAACTCCACACACAAAAAAACAAATAACCCAGTGAAGAAATGGGCAGAAATCATGAACAGACAATTCTCCAAATAGGATGCTCAACATCACTCATCCTCAGGGAAACACAAATAAAAACCACACTGAGATACCACCTCACGCCAGTCAGAGTGGCTAAAATGAACAAATCAAGAGTATAGATGCTGGCGAGGGTGTGGAGAGACAAGCACCCTCCTGCACTGTTGGTGGCAATGTAAACTGGTGCAGACGCTCTGGAAAACAGTGTGGAGATTCCTCAAAAAACTATCCATAGAACTCCCATATGACCCAGCAATAGCACTGCTAGGGATTTACCCAAGGGATACAGAAGTGCTGATTCTTAGGAACACATATACCCCTATGTTCATAGCAGCAATGTCAACAATAGCCAAACCATGGAGAAGAGCCTAAATGTTCATCACCTAGTGAATGGATCAAGAAGATGTGGTATATATATACATGGCAATGAGAAAGAATGAAATATGGCCATTTGTAGGAAAGTGGATGGACCTTGAGGGTGTCATGCTAAGTGAAATAAGTCAGGCGGAGAAGGACAGATACCATATGTTTGTACTCATAGGTCTAACAGGAGAACAGGAGAAACCTAATGGAGGACCAGGGGGAGGGGAAGAGGGAAAGAGAGTTGGGGAGAGAGAGGACACAAAACTTGAGAGTCTGTTGAATACTGAAAATGAACTGAGGGTTGAAGGGGAAGGGGGAGGGGGGAAAAGGTGATGGTGATGGAGGAGGGCACTTGTGGGGAAGAGCACTCAGTGTTGTATGGAAACCAATTTGACAAACTATTAAAAAAAAGCCTACCTGTACCTTAATTTTCAGCCTAAACCTTCATGAGTCAGTACTATACTTAAAAGACAATAGGACACTTAAGTGCTTTTACAAATCATTGCAGTTGACATGAATCGAGTTTCTACCCCAGCTGTAAGAATGATCGTGAGTTGAAATTTTCATATTTTTAAAATGACCATCACTTGTGCCTTAAATGGAAGGATAACTGTGGCGGTGACACTTACAGACTTCTTGCTCCTAAGATCTTGAGTCTTTCATGACCATGTCACTTCTTAGGAACTGGAAGCAAGTAGGAAGGACTCCTAGGATACCCTTTCTCTTAGCTTCACTGGCCCCATTGAACTAAATCAAAAGCCTCACAACATTAACCACACATCAGCTTACTTTCTGTTTATGCACAGAAATCCTCCCTTGTATTTCCAGCAATTCCCCATTGTTTTTGGGGTCACTTTTGCGAGAGAAACATCCAAGGCTCTGAAACCTCATCCTGGGCCAACCTCTCTGCCTCTGTTCTATTTAATGTGACCCCCAAGATGTTGGCAGGGCAGTGGTGGTATGGATACATCTCACCCATCCCTATTTTGCTTTCGGAAGCTTACATTCTTTCATGAATGGCCCCTCCCACTTCCCTCTTCTAATTATGGAATAATGACATGGGTGCAGAAACTGCCATCTCCAACAAGT
The DNA here is from genome assembly GCA_004023845.1 of Helogale parvula. Classification (NCBI taxonomy): domain Eukaryota; kingdom Metazoa; phylum Chordata; class Mammalia; order Carnivora; family Herpestidae; genus Helogale; species Helogale parvula. The sequence goes on along the minus strand of PJEM01008166.1, from coordinate 63,593 downwards.
ATATCAAGAGAGAATCATTCTTTAGTGACAAGCAAATACAGCAGACAAATGGTTTCCTCTGATTTTTTTCTTTTTCTTTTCTTTTTTTTTTTTTTTGTTGATTACCAACACGTCTGAATAATTTCACATGTGCATGTGTTTTGAAAAGTGCTTAGAGCTGTAGGATAAGGGAAGAAATTGTAATGCCCATGCCTAAGAAGACTGACAAAGAGACCACCTAAATCAAACTAAAATCAAAACACTTGCTTTTAAAAGCAAATGGACTCTTAGAAAGAAATGAGATGAGGAAGATCCCTTGAAAATTTGCCAGATACACTGCTAGAGAGTAGGTGTATGGGAAATTTGGGCCCCACTGAAGGGTTTTAGTGATTTGTCCATTGACACTAACCTTGCCTTGAATTTATCTTTACTTTTGAATATTTGAGCGACCCACGTCTAAGGTTTTTTTTTTTTTTTTCATTCTATGACATGCAGTAGTTCACATGCTGACTTTAAACATATGATCTTATGTGGTAGTAAGAACGTAAAAAGGGAATAAATGTTTTAAAGGATATTAGGTAGCAGCTTAAATATCTGCTGATGGGGGGTTGGTTTAGAAATGATGGACTAGCAATATAAAGCAGTTCTATGTAGTAATTTCAAAAAGACGGAGGTAGATTTATCTGCACTGATATGGAAAGATAGCTAACATACATTTTTAAGTAAAAAAAGCAAGATACATTTGTTCAATATGATCCTATTTTTAAAAGCAGCAAAAAACCCTATGTATGTACATAAACATAGAAAATTATTTCAAATAATGACTCTCTAGAGCTTTATCTCTTCCCCCATCTCTCTGTGTCTGGTATGTCTCTTTCTTCTTCACACGTAGTATTTATTTCCTTTGCTAAACTAAAAGTGGTGTTGAATTTTATCATACACTATTTTGGGGGAACTTTTAATTTAAAATAATTTTAAACCTGCAAAAAATTCACTTTCAAGAATAGAACACAGAAGCCCTATTTATCCTTGCCCAGATTCACTAATTGATATTCCACTATATTTTTCATGTCTCCATTTTCATTTCAACCATTTGAAATTAAGTTGCAAATGGCACAGTGCTCCATTACCTCTACATCCTTCAATGTGTAAGTTCTTAAAACAAGAACATTCCCTACATAGCCACAGGACCTCTGTCAAAACCAGGAAATTGACACTGATACTGTACTATCTTCTTATCCACAGATCCCTGCTCAAATTTCCCCAACCGTAGCAGTGGCGTCCTTTATACTTCCAGAATTGTGCCCTGCATGTAGTGAGCATGTGTCTTCAGTTGTCTTCAGCCTGGAAGAGGCTATTTAGTCTTATCTTTTGTGACTTTGACATTTTTGAAGTGTCCCAGTCAGTTACTTTGAAGAACGTCCTTCAATTTGGAGTTGTCTCATGTTTTGTCATGATTAGGTTCAAATGTAACTTGAGAGTATCACATAAATGACTGCGTGTTCTTCTCAGTGCATATTATTAGCAGGTACATGATGTTGACTTAACCTATTAATGGCGACACTGACTTTTGTCATTTGGTTAAGATGGTGTCTGTCAGGTTTCTCCACAGTAAAGTTAATGAGTACTTTGTGATTGGGTATTAAAAATATTGGTAAGTATTCATTAAGATGTTAAGACGTATTTTGTGGGGAGATACCCCAAGACTGTATAAATACCTGGCTCCTCATTAAACCTTTATCCATTATTTGTGGCATCCACAGATGCTTATTCCTGCCCCAATTACTATTAACATTGTGGATAAGTAATTGTATAGTGCTCTCATTTTCTTCTACATATATTAGTTGGCATAGGGTGGAGTTTCCTCTTCTTATTTATATTAGCATGGATCTGTGGATTTCTGTTTTATTAAATGAGTTAGAATTCATTCCTGGTATTATATACTATGATGCTCAAGCTGGCCCAGATTGGGCTACTGAGAGCCTTTCCAAACTCCTGTGACTTTTGATAGGTACCATGATTCTTGGAGAACTTCCTTATTTCTGCAATAAGAGATTTCCAGCTCATCTGATGCTTTCCCTGCCCCAGTCCCAGGGTCAGCTATGTCTGCCAAGAGCCCTAGTTCCTTTTAGTTGAGAATGGGATTTAGAAATCAGGACTTAGGCATTAAAAGTGCTCTGTGCTACCAGACTGTCATCAAATCTGGGTCCTCTCAGTGGGTAGAGGAAAACCATTCTTATGAAATTTAGAGCAGCAGTATTTGGCCTAATGGAAGCCTTTTTGGCACGTGGGGCACAAAGTCTGTGGAGGCTGATTAATACTCCTTTGTTTGGGAATTTCTTTTGGAGCATTTTTTCCTTGAGGGCACTACCTGCTAAAATGTCCCATTTGACCACAAGTAAAACAATTTCCTTTAGGTCCTTGAGTGGTTCCCTTACCAGTTTCATGTGTGTACTTTGACCAACTTGAGGATGAGTCTCCCCTTCAGTGCAGCAGCTATTGCCACTCCCTGTATAAAAGCTGGCGTTATATCAGCACATTGTTTTATATAATCAGATAAAGTCCCAGATTTTCTAATGGATCATAATAGAGATTGGCAAGTACTGTTGGCATTTTCAAAAGCTAATTGTTTAATCAAGATATCAGCTGCTTCTACATTAGTAATAACATGTTGTACTGCGATCATGAGATGTGAAACAAGGTCCTCATAGCTTTCATCTGATCTTTAACTTTGCCTAAAGTAGAAATTTTTTCTGTGGTCGTTGGCAACAAAGTCCAGGCATTAACCGCACAAGATGTAACTTGTAAAAGGACCTCCTTTTTAAACTGCATTTGTGCCTGCCCAGTATCAAATTCACCTTCGCCCAAAAGCATATCTAAGGTAATATGGCCATGTCCAGTTTTTGTTTCTTACGAGAGGCCTGTTTTTTTAGCCAGATCCTCAAATTCTGCCTTCCCTAGCAGAAAATTTCTTCCTGACGAACAGACTTTAGCAACCTGAATCCAGTCATAAGGTGTCACCCATCTAGTAGACAAATTGTCCAGGTGAGTCTTTGTGTAAAGGGCCAAAGGGCCATACCTCTGACAAGCCTTCTTTAGCTCTTCTAAGAGCTTATAAGGGAGAGGTGACCAGTGTTATCATCAAACTCATCATATAGAACTGGGAAGCAATGGAGACAGGTGGTATCTTCTTGTTCAGCCTCCCTTAGAGCGGCTTTAAGACCTGCAGTTCGCTTAGTCATTGGGGGAGGAGGACAGGCAGGCAGTGTTTTAGGGAATCTCCTTTCAGGTGACTGTTTTTTGCTCTTAGATTCAAGATTTAAGTCTTTATTCAACTGGATCCCCTTCTACATCATGATAATGGGCAGCTGCTTCTTCCAAATAAATCCTCATCACCACCTGGGGACAACTGATCGTCACTATATTCAGGTGGGGCAGTAGCCAACATCACCTGTGACCCGGCTGGGGACAATAAAGATGTGCACTCTCTGGAGTCAGATCCTCTCTGTTAGGGATTTTTCCGACTTCTTGCTGTGGTCTAAGACGTCTCTAACTAAAGACCAAAGAGCCAAAGCATCCACAGGCACCTTTTCAGGGCCACATGAAGTAGAAAATTCTTTTATATGATTTCCTAACTTAGACCACGTCTGCAAATTAACTGTTCCTTCTTCTGGGAACCAAGGACAACATTCTTGCACAAAATGTAAAAATCTGGCCAATTGCCCACTGGTGACTTTTACACCTCTTTTATTAAGCATATGCATAAGAACATCAATAAATAGTCTTCTTTCTTTTGACTCATTATGGCCCATACTTCTCAAAAGTTCTGGATTCTTCACCTATTCCTAACCCTATCATCTCTATAGGGGGGTCTGCAGTACCCAAAAGTGAAACCCTAGTCAACCCGAATTTCAATTGCTTACCTTTATGGTCCCTGTTCAAGCACCACCTGCCAGAGCCCTGCTCCGACCGGTCCAGGGGTATCCCGAAGGAGGGCTGGTGTTGGCACAAAGAAATGGGCAGACAGCTAGGTGAACCAAGCGGGACAGTTTATTGATTCTCCAGCAAGCTTATATATGCTTTCTACTCACTATATGTTTGCATCAAGCTATTGTTTTTACTCTCAAACTCTCAGGGAAATCATCCGTGAGAGAACTTTCTGGTTATTTCCTTGTGTTATTGCTTTTCTACTTCAAAGAATTAATCTTTGATCTTACTGTTTCTGTGCCTGACAAGCAAGAGGGCTAGTTATTTTTTAGGTTTATTATTCTGATTGTTTTAGCTGAAACTGGTAGAGCCTATTCTTTAGAGAAATTGGAGTGTGACTGCTTTCTTGGTAACTGCCCACTGTAACCTTCTAGAGGGGCATGTTTTTCTTCAAAGTGCCCTGAATGAGTAACTGATTGTTACATTTCAGGGAAAGGCCCAGTAAGACAAGTTTAAACTGATTGAATAAGCTGATTGATTAGAAGATGGGATATCGGTAGCTTTGCTTCCAGAGAACCCATTTGTAGTCTTCTCTTGTCAGCCCCCTGCGCTTTGCCATCAGGTGGGTGACGAAGGTCGGCTCCTGACAGCAACTGAAAAAGAAAAGAAAGAATTATATTCTTTACCCAAAACCTTTTAACTACAAGTTGGTAAAAAAAATGGAGCCCTTGTGAATGATAAGAAGAATGAAAAATACCCACATACAACTGCAATATGAAACACTAGATTATTGTTACATATATTTGCTCAGGGTTGCACACTGAATTAATTGCTATTGTGGATAAATATCAGAGCTTCTGGTTTTACATCACAAAAGGAAATTACAAGATGATCACACAGTCTACCCAGACCAATCATATGCTATAAACTGAAAAATCAAACAGGCATTTCCAAATAGACAGGCATAAATGACAGGTAGAAAACAAAGCACTACTGGAACACACAGAGGGAACATCCCAGGTTTGTGTCAATATATCTGCTTTCTGGAAAGGTGACACGTAAGGTGATACCTGAAGGACAAGGAACATGTATGCTAGATAGAGGGAAGAACAACACACAAAGAGCTAGAAGTGAGGAAGAACACCTATGGAATTATAAGTAGTTTACCTTGATGAGGTGCTAGAGCAAAGCAGCAGAGTAGGGTAAGTAGTGAGATAGAAGGCTGAATAATCTGGCAAGAATCAAAGTGATTTGGGTGTGTTTATTCCATGCTAATGAATCTGAACTTTTACCAAGGGCAAAAGCCATGACAAAGTCAATGGGTGAAGGTTTACATGTTACCTGTCAAGTGACAGATATATGATCTACAATTACTTAACCAGGCATTATTAAGACAACTTTATCTTTCTTTCATTCTTTCTCTCTTTCTTTTTTTTTGGGGGGGGGTCTTCTATCACTAGTAGGAACAAAAATTTGATAAGGCACATATTTTCTGAGAATTGTGCAGGTTGACAGTTCCATAGGGATGGCACGGTGAAGGAAGACTATAGCCAGAAAGAAGAATAGACATATAGACTTTTGGAGATGTTGCTTAAAATTATTTTAATGTTTCTTTTTGAGAGAGAGAGACAGAACATAACAGGGGAGAGGCAGAAAGAGAGGGAGACACAGAATCTGAAGCAGGCTCCAGGTTCCAAGCTTTCAGCACAGAGCCCGACTCGGGGCTCGAACCCATGAACTGTGAGGTTATGACCTGAGATGAAGTCAGTTCCCCAAGCGACTGAGCCATCAGGGTGCCCTTACATATTTGTAGATTTTTTCAAAAAGCTATGACACATGATGACTAAATGAAGAAGAAATATGTTCTTCATTATGCTCATGCTTTTATATTTTTTGAATGTACAAAAAATGTGAATGTAGTATATATTATCCAAACAAGGGAAAGGGATGCCATTTACTATCTATAGCTTATTTCAGAAATCGCTGAGATCTTAATTCATAAATTTTGGCACATACCTTCTTGGAATTCTCTAGTTAGACACTCGTCGATCTCCTGTATCTGAAATAAGTCAAATATTATTTAGAATGTTTAAGGCCAACAAGAAACATTGTAGGAATTCTATACAGCTTATTTAATGTAGAGACACAACCAAAGTTAGGGATTGCTTAGATAGAAAGACAATCACAGTTATAAATAAAATAACTTCCTACTTATTTTAGTTTTCGATAATTGAGAACAGATGTAATGATATTTAAATGAATCGGATAGATAATGTTTTCATTTTATTTGGGTAAATAAATACCCAGTAGTGGAATTAATGGATTATACTGTATTTCTATTTTTAAGTTTTTGAGGAACCATAACACTTTTTTGACAATAGCATCCAATAGCATATTCAGGACTTATGAAATAAATCATGTGACATTACTATACCAAACTTATAAAATTAATAACTCAATACTAGATGACGGGGTAGGCTTTATGGAAACAATTTTCTATTACCATTAATAAATACTATGTAAAATAGAAACCACTTTTTTATATGCCACGACATAAGGAACTACAAATATAATGTTATTATCTTCTCTCCAAAATCTCTTTTCCTAAATATTTACCTATGACCTTTATGTTTATTTCTAGGTAAAAACTGTGTTTCGATGTGAAAACAGCTTTGAAGTCTATTAATAAGAAAACGTGCAATTTTATATATATTTTTCTGTTGATCAAATATAAGAGTGTGAGAAACTTATACACAGAAAAACTATGTGTCAGCAAATTTTAATCCAAGGAAGTTTTTAAAAGAATTTTTAAGTGGAAGGATGTTCTCATTAACTGTTACTATTCAAATATGGCCCACAGAAATCTAAGGTGCCACTGGGGACACTGCAGGCTCCAGGGACAAGAGAGTCACAGCTGTAGTCTCCATCTCTCCTTTACTAGAGACCTCTCCTTGTCTCTGTGTTACACAACACAGTTTCATACCAAAAAAACTTAACTTCTATTCTTTGAAAAGAAAATTTTTTGAGGTATAAATGTCACTAGTTTAGTTAAAATCCCTAATTTTGCCTAAGACACTAAAAGGGCTCAGAGAGATAGTACTTTGCCTGAGGTTAAAAAACCATCAAGATGCAGGCCAGGGATGCACTTCTGGTCTGACCAAGCCTAGAGTTCTATGCCACTTACGTCCTCATAGTCAGGAGAGACATGTATTTTAACCACAACTCAGAGATAAACGAATGCATAAAACTTTATCACGTGGCTCCATAATGTTTAGGGATGAGGCACAAAATAGTAGCTTTCTAACCAAATTCCAAAAGTTAAAATCATGAATAAAAATGAACAGAAATTATCTTAGCTCCTTTTACTCGCAGTCAATTCTTAAGTACAGATTTTTTAAACCTCAGGACGGGGAACTTGAAGGAGAAAATCTTTAGTTGAACCAAGCAAGCTGAAATGGAGGACATTCTTCCTTGAAAGAAATTTTCATTTCCTCCAAATAAAATCTGGTTGACCAAAATCAATAAACAAATGAGTGAATCCATGTTGTGGTAATTTATAGCAAAATTGAAAACACAACACAGATTTCTCTTTCCCACCTAGCATGGTTCTGCCCAAACTCTCATCATTAGTTGATATGTACAAAAGCCATGATTAACTTTATTTATAATTTAAATCCAGTCAGAAATGGTAGATGAACCTCCACGTCCCAGATGAGGACTTCTCTCCACCTTTGTCACAACAGGAAGGGAGATTTACCTAACGTGTGAGTTTGGGAGAAGGAACGAAGCAGTGCTTCTGCGGTTCCAAATCTCTTCTTTCAGAAGGTGTGGCTGTCCACAGTAACATGAATTTGGGTCTGCTCTCCGCTCTGTGGGAAGCACCTTGGCCCTGGGATGGGCGCCAAGCTTTTGGTTCCTCCATTTACAACTGTATGGGGAAGGGCCCCATATGGGATGAAGTGCTGGGAAGCCCACTGTGGCTAACCTACCTAAATCATATCCTCCAACTGGTTAGGGCATATTAGTAATAAAACTACGAAATGGATCTCCATCTCCCTGACTCCTGTGGTCTGAACTTAGAAAGGGAAGATCAGTATCACTTGCCACCTCCCCAGTGTCACCTGTCACAGCTCCACCAAGAAAAAGGACTAGACACTTAGAGAAGTGTTCTCTTCTTCCTTGAGGTATAACTGATGTACATTGTTTAAAGGAACGCCCAATTTAAGGAGTGAAAAAGTTAAAAGGAACCATCTTAGAAACAAACATAAAAAGTCAGACAAAATGAGGACACAGAGGAGTACATTCCAAATAAGAGAACGAGACAAAACCTAAGAAAAAGAACTAAGTGAAATAGAGGTAAGTAATGTACCTCATAAAGAATTCAAAGGAATGGTCACTGGGGAGCCTTGGGGATCAGTCAGTTAAGCGGCTGACTTCGGCTCAGGTATGATCTTGCGGTTCGTGGGTTCGAGCCCCATGTCAGGCTCTGTGCTGACAGCTCAGAGTCTGGAGCCTGCTTCGGATTCTGTGTCTCCTCCTCTCCCTGCCCTTCCCCTGCTCACGCTCTGTCTTTCTGTCTCTTGGAAATAAATAAACATTTAAAAATATTTTTAAAAAACCAAAGTAATGGTCATAAAGATGCTCAGTCAACGTGGGATAAGAATGGATGGACCCAGTGATAATGTCAACAAAGACATAGAAAATATACAAAGAATCAATCAGCACTGAAGAACAGAATGACTGAAGTGAACAATATACTAGTGGGAATCAACAGCAGATTTGAAGATGCAGAAGAACAGTTCAACAATCTGCAAGACAGTAGAAATCATTCAAGCTGAAAAACAAAAACAAACAAACAAAAAAAGAATTTAAAAGATGAGAATAGTTTAAGGGCCCTTGGGACAAGATCAAGTATGATAATACATGCATTCAAGGGGTTCCAGAAGAATAAGAGAGAAAGAGGCAAAGAACTCATTTGAAGAAAGAAAAGCTAACGACTTCCCTAACATGGGGAAGAAAACACAAGCCAGGTCTAGGAAGCATAGACAGTGCCAAATAAAATGACCCCAAAGATGCCCTTGCTAAGACAGGTAGTAATTAAAATACCCAATGTGGAAGAGAAAAGGAGACTTTTAAAGGCAGCAAGAAAAAAAGTAGCTAGTTACATACAAGGGAACCCCCATAAGGCTAACAGCTGCTTTTTCAGCACACCAGAAAGGAGTGGAATGATAGATTCACGGTAGTAAGAGGAAAACACCCACAACCAAGAATACTCTTGGCTAGGTTTATAATTTAGAATTGAAAGATAAAGAGTTTCCTAGAAAAAGGTTAAGACAGTTTATCACCACTAAACAGACCTTACAAGATATGCTGAAAAGACTTCTTTAAGCAGCAAAGGCTATAGTTTGAGTAAGAAAACTATAAGCAAAAGAATTTCACTTGTAAAGGCAAACATAAAGTAAAAGTCATAGATCAATCACTTATAAAGCCTGTATGAAGGTTAAAAGACAAAAGCAATAATATCAGTTATATCTATAGTAATTAGATAAGGGATACATGATATAGAAAGACGTAAACTATGATGTCAAACACATAAGCCGGGGGGGGGGGGGCAGAAAAAGCAGTGGTTTTAAAATGTGTGAGAACTTCTCATATGAGGAATTTAAGTTACTATACAGATGACCATAAGGGAAGGGAAGCAAAAAGAATATAAAAGCAGGGAGAGGGACAAAACATAAGACTCTTAAATACAGACAACAAACAGAGGGTTGCTGGAAGGGTTGTGGGAGGGAGGATGGCCTAAAGGAGTAAGAGGCAGTAAGGAATCAATTCATGAAATCATTGTTGCACTATATGCTAACTAACTTGGATGTAAATTAAACAATTCATCAATTAATTTAAGATAAATAAAACAAAAATAAAACTAGAGCCTGATTTCCATGTGAATAAATAAAGAAATAAAATGTGTGTGAACTTAAGCAACCATCATCTTATAATAGATTGCTATGTATATGTGTGTGTGCATATATATGCACATATATGGTGTTATATATGAACTCCATGAGAACCACAAACAACAAATCTGTAATAGGTATATAGAAAAGAAAGGCATCCAAGCATAACACAAGAAAACCACCAAATCAGAAGAGAAGACAGCCAAGAGAATAAGGAAACCAAATGAAAGAACAAGGTTGAGACTTCATTTATATATTTATGATAAATAACATGAGCCTACCTATGCTACTTTTCCCTACATTGAGACCATGAGCAAACCATCAAAACCATAAAGTTATGGGCATTGATTGAAATGGATTTTTTAATAACCATGATACACAATGGAAACGAGTTGCTACTGAAAGACTCCCATCATTGTTAATAGTAGTCATCATTCTAGTAATGGCAAGGGGAATATGAATGAAATTCAGTTTAAAAATTCAAATATTTGCTTGATTTAGCTATTTAGAAGATGCTCTACAATGGCTCAGCAAGACGTTTTATAAAACTTGAACCAGAAGTGCTGTAAGTCAAACAAACAAACAAAAACTATTAATAGTGCCATAAGACAGAAGGCAATTAAGGATGTATCCTCATGCAAGAAGATAGCAAAAATTTTAACTTAAAAGAGATATTAACCTTTTTAGTGTTAAAACTTTATTTAATTCATAAAAAGCACTTACCATGGATTCTTTTTTTTTTTTTTTAAATGTAGCCTCCATGCCCAGTGTGAAGCCCAATGCGGGACTTGAACTCACAACCCTGAGGTCAAGACCTGAGCTGAGATCAAGAGTTGGACGCTTAATCCTAGTTGTCCCCATGGATTGTTTTCAACAGTAGACATTCATATGTGGTCAAGTGTCTGGAGGCTAAACATTCATTTACATATAGCGTTGCAAAACTGGGTTATAGCAAAACTTTAAAATGTTTATGATCCACTGCCAATAGAAAAGATGTCAAAGCATCTAAGCATACCTTTGGTTAGCAGGCTATAAGATTTACTTTCAAAGTTCAAATTTAAATGAAAGGTTTTCAAGAGATTTAAGTCAGTTTAGTTATATTTAATGAATAAAGCTAACAATAGATATCTCTTGTGGGGCACCTGGCTGGGTGGCACCGTTGTTTGAAGTGTCCATCTCTTGACTCGGGCCAGAATCTCATGGTTTTGAGACTAAGCCCCACATTGGGCTCCATGCTGAGCCTGAAGCCTGCTTGGGATTCTCTCCCTTCCTCTTCCTTTGCCTCTCCCCTGTATGCACTGACTCTCTCACCCTCTCAATAAGATAAAATAAAATAAAAATAAGCATCTCTTGAAAATGAGAGATTCAGAGACTAAAAAAAATCATAAAATTTACCTCATTTCTTCATTAGCACATATCATTATGACTTTTACTTAGTGTGTATTATTAGTCAAACGACTCAGAATTTCACCAAATGAAAAGCAAAAATTATATCAGAAATCTGAAACCCAAGGTAAAAACGATAATATAACTAACCCTGGCCAAGTAAGTGTCGATTGTACATAGTCGATTTGTTGCAGGAATCACTGAGTTTTGTCCTGGAATACGATTTCTAAGGAGCAAAGAAGTGCTTGGATTATTTCCATCATTCGGTGGTTCCCAGGCTGACCTCACATTAAGACGGGAGAGTAAAGCTCTATTCTGCTCTTTCTCCATCAGAAGTTGGGCTTTGGTCTCTTCCAACTCCTCATTAGCCCTGAGAGGATAAATAAACACAAATAGATTTTGTTTTTCCCTAAATCATTCCTAAATGACTTACATGTTTTTAAATTTCCATAATAGTAAATAGAATTTGCCATTAAACAGTGTTTGAACATTGAACATGTGACAGAGCATACCTACTATATAAAATTATAGTTTTAAAATTGTTCTAAAGGGGAGCGGCAAGATGGCAGAGAAGTAAGGAGCCCCATTATATCTGTCCACCCACAATTATCAAACTGAGAAGAATTAAAAAGCCACAGGTTTCTGATCTCCCAGAATGGAGGTGTGCGGACAGACCCCCTATCGACAGCAGTCTCTTGGTCGCCTGAGTGAGTGAGTGCTAACTGGGACCAGAGACTTTAGGGGAGGGAGCGCCGGCTCCGGGGACAAAGTGCCCAGAGGCTTGGCGCTGGGCCCGCTGAGACCCTCCTGTCCTTAGGTGCACCGCTCCTAACTGGGCAGGGCGGCTGAGAGACCACAGGCAGACAGGTCAGCGGGGAGCCGCAGGGCGTGGGGCTGCTGGGAGACTGGAGGCGCACAGTGCCGAGGTCAGCCGCTCACGCGGGGCTCCGGGTATCCAGAGGCGCAGGGAACTTCACAGCCCCGCGTGGCACCGCCAGGAAACGCAGGAGAAAGACCAAAGGAAGAGACACAGAGACTGAAATCACTCACAGCATAATCCCTGCAGAGGAGAGATTTAGTCGGGACTGAGGGCCACTGAGTGCTGAGAGAGATATTAGTCCCTTCAGCGGGGGTGTTCTCCCTCGGGCAGGGAGCCCACCAACTGCAGGTGGAGTCAGGGGAAAAATCTGACTTCACAATCCTCCTATTCGACCCCGAACAGAAAGCTGCCCACCTGCAGGAAATTTTAACTGTGGTGGCAATATTGAATGTGCGGGCAAGGACTTAGAAACCGGGAAGAATTTAAACAACAGAAACAATTAGATCCGCCTGAGGCACAAGAAGGTTGGACCCCAGAGAGTGGCTGTCAACGCATGGTCTGAGGGGTGCTTGGGGTGCCTGTCGCCATTCTTCTCCCTGCATTCACCAAGGCGGGGCCTCAGAGAGCAGCCCCTGAGACCTGACCCACCTACACCAAGCCACGCCCATCTGCTCTGGAGAGCTGCTGTGCTTTTGCTTATTACCGTTAATTGGGTTTTTTTCTTAATATTTTTACTTTTTAATTTGTCCCCTGTCTTCTCTTTACTATCTTCCTATTTCCTTATTTTCTCCCTTTCCCCCTGGAATCTGGGAAAGACAAACAATTAGGCACTGCTGTGCTTAGATCAACTCTTACCATCCAGATAGATTTTCCTTTATCCCATCTTATCTCCCCCAACCCCCACTGCAGGTTTTAAGCCCTCAAACTGTCCTTTATCTCTGATGGTTGCTGTCTCCCCCACTCCCCGCCTGTTTTTTTTTTCTCCTTTTGTTTTTTTCTTTTCTTTTTTTCCCTCTCTTTTCTTTCCTGCTTCTTTTTTTCTTTCCCCCTTAGGTTTGCCTCTTTATCAGTACATTTGTGTGCTTGTCTTCTCTGTGTGTTTGTCTGCCTGTTTTCCTTTTCAGGGTTCCCTCAAGAAACAACCCAAAGCACACATAGTGGAAAATCCCAAATATCGCTGAGTAGGGAAATAAATTAATCAGAGGCATAACAAGAGAACCTGAGAGACATCATTAAAAGAGCACCTCCTGAAACAACAGACCCTAGACACTCCAAGAGCCTCCTTCTATAGAGGAATACTAATAAACACACAGTGCAGAACGAGCTTTTAAAACTGACAAGAGACAGAAAGCTAGCCAAAATGACAAAACGAAAGAACTCTCCTCCAAAGAAACTCCAGGAAGAAATCACAGCTACAGAACTGCTCAAAACAGACACAAGCAACATAACTCAACAAGAATTTAGAACGATTGTCATAAAATTAATTGCTGGGCTTGAAAAAAACATGGAAGCTATCAGAGAAGATATTGATACGAAGACTAGGAACCTTCAAAATAGCTGTGACAAGTTAGAAAAAGCTATAAATGAGATGAGTAATAAGATGGAGGCTGCCAATGCACAGATTGCAGAAGCAGAGAGGAAAATAAGAGAATTAGAAGGCACAGTTATAGCAAAAGAAGAAGCCAAGAAAAAGAGAGCGAAAATGAATCAGGAGCACGAAAGGAGAATCAGAGACTTGAGTGATACCATCAAACTGAACAATGTCCGTATCATAGGAGTTCCTGAAGAGGAAGACAAAGACAAAGACAGAGAACTTGAAGGCGTCCTAGACCAAATTATACACGAAAATTTCCCCAATCTGGGGAAAGAGAAAGACATTGAAATTCAGGAGACATACCGAACTCCCCTAAGATGTAAGGTAAACTGACCTTCATCAGGACATATCATAGTGAAACTGGCAAAATATAAAGACAAGAGAGACTTCTGAAAGAAGCTAGGGTGAAAAGGGCCTTGACATACAAAGGGAAACCTATCAGAGTGGTTACAGACTTAACTACTGAAACTTGGCAGACCAGAAAGGAATGGCAGGAAATCTTCAATGTGATGAACAAGAAGAATATGCAACCAAGAATTCTTTATCCAGAAAGCCTGTCATTCAAAACAGAAGGAGAGATAAAGGTTTTCCCAAATAAACAAAAGTTGAGAGAATTCATGACCACCAAACCAGCCCTACAAGAAATAGAGGGACTCTATGAGGGAAATGTAGCAAGGAATAAAGGTACCAGAGACATCACTACAATCATGCACTCTACAGGAAACACAACGAATCTAAACCCATATTTTTCAATAATAACACTGAATGTCAATGGACTGAATGCTCCAGTCAAACGACACAGGGTAGCAGAATGGATCAAAAACCAAAACCCGTCTATTTGCTGCCTACAAGAGACTCACCTTAGATCTGAAGACACCTTCAGATTGAAAGTGAGGGGATGGAGAAATATCTACCATGTGACTGGAAGCCAAAAGAAAGCTGGAGCAGCCATACTTATATCGGACAAACTGGACTTTAAAATAAAGGCAGTAATTAAGGACGAAGAAGGACACTATATAATAATTACAGGGTATCTGCATGAAGTAGAACTAACAATTATAAACATTTATGTGCCGAATTCGGGAGCTCCTAGATACATAAAACAATTAATCACAAACAGAAGCAATCTTATCAATAAGAATGTGCTAATTGCAGGGGACTTTAATACCCCACTTACAACAATGGATAGGTCAACCAGGCAAAAAAATCACTAAAGAAACAAAAGACCTGAATGGCACACTGGAGCAAATGGAATTGATAGATATATTTAGAACTCTGCATCCTTACGCTAGGGAATTCACTTTTTTCTCGAGTGCACACATGGCACATTCTCCAAGATGGATCACATACTGGGTCATAAAACAGCCCTCCACAAATACAATAGAGTTGAGATCATACCATGCACACTTTCAGATCACAATGCTATGAAACTCGAAATCAACCACAGGAAGAAGTCTGGAAAACCTCCAAAAATGTGGAGGTTAAAAAGGACCTTACTAAAGAAGGACTGGGCCAATCAGGCAATTAGAGAGGAAATTAAAAAATATATGGAGACGAATGAAAATGAGAATGCAGCAATTCAAATTATCTGGGACGCAGCAGAGGCAGTCTTACGAGGAAAGTTCATTGCAATATAGGCCTACCTCAACAAATCAGAAAAAGCACGAACTCAAAACCTAACAAT
Source organism: Helogale parvula (assembly GCA_004023845.1). Classification (NCBI taxonomy): domain Eukaryota; kingdom Metazoa; phylum Chordata; class Mammalia; order Carnivora; family Herpestidae; genus Helogale; species Helogale parvula. Next base: position 48,249 of record PJEM01008166.1, on the reverse strand, counting down.
GCACCTAAGGAAACTAGAAAGGGAGCAGCAAGAACACCCCAAACCCAGGAAAAGAAAAGAAATAATAAAGATCAGAGCAGAATTAAACAAGATAGAATCCACAAAAACAATTGAACAGATCAATGAAACCAAGAGTTGGTTTTTTGAAAAAATAAACAAAATTGATAAACTTCTAGCTAGGCTCCTCGGAAAGAAAAGAGAGAACATGCAAATAGACAAACTCATAAATGAAAATGGATCTATTACAACAGATCCCTCAGAAATACAAGCAATCATCAGAGATGACTATGAACAATTATATGCCAACAAACTGGACAATCTAGAAGAAATGGACAAATATCTAAACACACATGCACTACCAAAATTCAAACGGGAAGAGATAGAAATTCTGAACAGACCCATAACCAGTGAAGAAATCGAATCAGTTATTAAAAATCTCCCAACGAATAAAATCCCAGGGCCAGATAGATTCCCAGGGGAATTCTACCAGACGTTTAAAACAGAGTTAACGCCTATCCTTCTCAAGCTATTCCAAAAAATAGGAATGGAAGGAAGACTACTGGACTCATTCTATGAAGCACATATCACTCGGATTCCTAAGCCAGGCAGAGACCCAACAAAGAAAGAGAACTACAGGCCAATATGCTTAATAAATAGGGATGCAAAAATACTCAACAAGATACTATCAAATCGAATCCAACAGCATATAAAAAGTATTATCCATTATGATCAAGTGGGATTTATTCCTGGGTTACAAGGCTGGTTCAATATTCGCAAATCCATGAATGTGATACACCACATCAACAAAACAAAAGAAAAAATCATATGATCCTGTCGATAGATGCTGAAAAAGCATTTGACAAAATACGACATCGCTTCTTAATAAAAACCCTCGAGAAAGTTGGGATAGAAGGAACTTACTTAAACATCATAAAAGCCATTTATGAAAAGCCCACAGCCAATGTTATCCTCAATGGGGAAAAACTGAGAGCTTTCCCCCTGAAATCAGGGACATGACAGGGATGTCCATTCTCACCACTTTTGTTTAACAGAGTGTTGGAAGTCCTAGCATCAGCAATCAGACAACAAAAGGAAATAAAAGGCATCAGAATCAGCAAAGAAGAAGTCAAACATTTCCTTTTCACAGATGACATGATACTCTACATGGAAAATCCAATCGACTCCACCAGAAGCCTTCTAGAACTGATCAATGAATCAGTAAAGTTGCAGGGTACAAAGTCAACATACAGAAATCAGTTGCATTCTTATACACCAAAAATGAAGTAACAGAAAGAGAAAGCAAGAAACAGATCCCATTCACAACTGCATGAAAAACCATCAAATACCTAGGAGTAAACCTAACCAAAGTTGTAAAAGACCTGTATGCTGAAAATTATAGAAGTCTTATGAAGGAAATTGAAGATGACACAAAGAAATGGAACAACATTCCGTGCTCATGGATCAGAAGAATAAACATTGTTAAAATGTCATTATTACCCAAAGCAATTTACACATTCAATGCAATCCCCATCAAAGTTGCACCAGCATTCTTATCAAAGCTGGAACAAACTATCTTAAAATTTGTATGGAATCACAAAAAACCCCCAATAGCCAAAGTAATATTGAAGAAGAAAACCAAAACAGGAAGCATCACAATCTCAGACTTTAGCCTCTACTACAAAGCTGTCATCATCAAGACAGTATGGTACTGGCACAAAAACAGACACAGGGACCAATGGAATAGAATAGAGAACCCAAAACTGGACCCACAAGTATATGGCCAATTAACTTTTGGCAAAGCAAGAAAGAGTGTCCAATGGAAAAAGGACAGCCTCTTCGACAGGTGGTGTTGGAGAGCTGGACAGCATCATGTAGAAAAATGAAGTTAGACCACTTTCTGACACCATTCACAAAATAAACTCAAAATGGATAAAGGATCTGAATATGAGACAGGAAACCATCAAAACCCTTGAGGAAAAAGCAGGAAATAGCCTCCTTGACCTCAATCGCAGCAATTTCTTCCTCGACACATCCCCAGAGGCAAGGGAATCAAGAACAAAAATGAACTACTGGGACTTCATCAAGATAAAAAGCTTCTGCAAGGCAAAGGAAACAATCAAAAAAACTAAAAGGCAACTTACAGAATGGGAAAAGACAGTGGCAAATAGCGTATCAGATAAAGGGCTAGTATCCAAAATATACAAGGAGCTGACTAGACTCCATACATGAAAAATGAATGATCCAGTGAAGAAATGGGTAGAAGACCTGAATAGACACTTCTCCAAAGTGGACATCCAGATGGTCAACAGGCACATGAAACGATGCTCAGTGTCACTCATTATCAGGGAAATACAAATTGAAACCACACTGTGAAACCACCTCACACTGGTCAGAGTGACTAATATAAACAAATCAAGAGAATATAGATGCTGGCAAGGGTGTGGAGAAACAGGCACCCTCCTACACTTTTGGTGGGAATGTAAACTGGTGCAGCAGCTCTGGAAAACAGTGTGGAGACTCCTCAAAAAACTCTCGATAGAACTCCCCTATGACCCAGCAATAGCACTGCTAAGAATATACCCAAAGGATACAGAAAGGCTGATGCATAGGAGCACATGTACCCTAATGCTCATAGCGGCACTTTCTACAATAGCCAAATCATGGAAAGAGCCTAAATGTCCATCACCTGATGAATGGATCAAGAAGATGTGGTATATATATACAATGGAGTACTATATGGCAATGAGGAAGAATGAAATATGGCCATTTGTAGGAAAGTGGATGGACCTCAAGGGTGTCATGCAAAGTGAAATAAGTCAGGCAGAGAAGGATAGATACCATATGTTTGCATTCATAGGTCTAACAGGAGAGACCTGGCAGGGGAACAAGGGGAGAGGAAGGGGAAAGAGAGCTGGGAGAGTGAGGAACACAGATCATGGGAGACTATTGAATACTGAAAACGAACCATGGACTGAAGGGGGAGGGGGAGGGAAGAAGGGGGATGATGGTCATGTGGGGGGGCACGTGTGGGGAGAAGCACTGGGTGTTATATGGAAACCAATTTGATAATAAACTATTAAAAAATAAAATAATAAGCAAAAAAAAATTGTTCTAAAGAAGTACTTCTGTCTCTACGGGGATTCCTGACTAACAATTCAAGTTGGCGAAGAGAGAGAAATGGCTGTCAGTGATGTACATGACTTAACAAGTCATACTGGCTGTCTTCTGGAATGGCTGCACTTACAAGATCCTTCAGGATGCCATGATGTAGACTTATATTTAGTAAACCCATTCACAGATATAAAAAGAAACCATTCCTCAAAGACATTTTCAAGTATCTGCTTTCACCACCCCTGTACATTTCACTTACTCTCTCAAAGAAACTGAGCATTGGACACTGAGAAATCCTTTAGACCAACAATCTCTAGGGGAGAAGTAGATGACAGAGGTGTGATAAAAAAGAAGGAAAATAGTTACAGAGGCAATTAGCTTATAGCAGTTCCCAAGGCACTGGAGGTAGAATCTGCCCTTTCTGTCTTCAGTCTTCCAGACACCTCCTCCCCACCAGGGTGCTATTTGTAGCCACTCTGGGAGTTATAGGACCTTTCAGCCCTATGCGAGCCCTTCTGTATCTCACATGCATGCTTTTGTGTAAAGGAGACAAGCTATCAAGGATAGTTTGTCTCAAGGCCCACTCTAGTCATAATACCAATGATCACAATCAAGAAAATAAATTTACCAAGCTGCCAGGATGAGTATTGACCTTCTGGCTTACAGATCTAATCTTCCAAAAATAAACCCATTGACATTTCTATTTAGGGTCATTCTGACAAGCAAGTTTATAATAATATGCTTCTAAGTTAGAAAGCTTCAAACAATTAGCTTAAAGACTAGGAGATCTGATTTATGGAAAATATACAGGGAAAAAAATAACGTCATGGAAAACTGAAAAAAAGAAGGAGAGATGCTAACTGTCCGGGACGAACATTTTGAGACGGTAAGTTCATGTGCAAACATCTCGTTGACTTGCACTTCCTATTCCTCTCATGATCTTGGCTCCACAAAAATTATGATCTAGAGGCAAATTACTAAGCTAACTTTCTTTCCTATGATTCTGTTTTGACTTACTTATCAAGCTCATTTTTCAATGTCTCTCTAGCCTTTACTTCTTCTAGGTAGAGTTTCTTGTTTTTTTCCAATTCTTTTAAGTGAGAAGTTTCTTGATGAGTCTTCCTAGAGAGCTCAGATTCCAGATCTTTATTTCTGATTTCCATTTGACTTATCATTAGAGCTATCTCGTTTTCTCGTAATTTTGCTAACTTTTCTTGGGATGCTGCTTGCCTCTAAAGAAAATGAAAAGGATTGTTTTAAAATAGTTTTAATCTGAATAATTACATTTGTTTCCTTTCGTTTTGAGTCAATGATTCAAGGAGCAATTTTATATGATAAAAAGCTGAAGTGTAAAATATTTACCATGAATGTCAACTAAATTGAATCTGATTTATGAAAATGAAGTATAATCATTCTTGCATTCGCATTCACAGAATATGATAATTCAAATAATAGTATCAATTAAAATATGTATAAACTCAACAATTAACTTAAGAATTATCCAAGTAGAGTACAATTTTTAAACCATACTTTTTTCTTTCCCTCTTAATAGTGAGAATAATTTAAAACATCTTTTTTTGTTTTCTTCTCAATTTAGTGAGAATAATGATGAAAACGGAAATCTTTAAAGGAAGGAACAAATGCCTCCAGAAATCTATAATACACATTGCTATAAAGGAAGTAGAGGAAACCCATACAATGTGTATGTGTGTGTGTGTGTGTGTGTGTGTGTGTGTGTGTGTATCTCCAAAATGTAGTTTGCAGTGAAATGAATTAAAGCACATTAGAGATCAATAAATTAACCTGTAAAAACAGATCGACTTTCTGTAATGTTTCTCCTACAGCCAGTCGTGCTCGTTCTTCAATCTGCCATTTATACTATTCTACCTGACTGTTTTGTACCCTATTCATTTCTAGAAGACTGCCAACATTTACTACTTCTTGTCCTAACTTTTCATTGTGCTCTAGTTTTTCACATTCCTTTTCAAACGCTTTCATAGATAATAACTCCTGTTTAAGAACTTGATTTTTTGCATTCCAGGTGCAGACATTTCAAAGACATAGCTTTTTTGGTAAGGTTATCAACTTGCATGAAGAAAATAATATAGTTTGAAATGGAGTGAGAAGGGTCTAACTCAAATCTACTATCAAACGTTTTTGAAGATTTTATTATTTTAAGTAATCTCTATACCCAGTGTGGGGCTTGAACTCAGAGCCTCAGAGTCAAGACCAACTGAGCCAGCCAGGTATTCACATTTTCAAACAATTTCATCTGCAAAAAAGTGTTATCTGTACTCTAGTAGTCTCAGAATGTGGAACCTTAAGTAACTCAGGTGTAGATCTTTGCTATCATTGTCTTTACTAAACATTTGCACTTGATTTTATGTTTATTTGCTTTTTCTATGATTCTTTCATATCTTTCTTCCATAAAATAAGTCAACTCTTACTAGAAGGTCTCTTACCCCTACCCCCATCCTAACACCCCATCATTTTTACTCAAATAAAGGCACCTCTCAGGTCTAATTTTTATTTGCTGCACACATGCTTCTTTGTGAATTGATAGTCTGTTTTCTTGGTTTTTTTGACTTTACTAGATTCAAAATCCAGCCATAATCAAATACTACCTGAATTTACTTTCTGGAAATCTGAAAAATCCTTATCTTTCTGCATACTTACTTCTTTTTCTGCGTTCACATTTTCAGACTGAGCCATTCTTTCTTTTAACTGATTACATTCATCAATTAACTCTTTATTTCTTTGACCTTGTTTTTCAGTTTCAGCTTGAAGTTTGTTAATGATATCTTGATAGTGGCTTTTCATACGAATTACTAGCTCTTCCTCGTCCTTGGCTTTGTTGCAATCAGCATCCTGTAATCGCTGTCGAAGAAACATATTTTCGCTTTGTAGGTGAGATAATCTCTCCTCTAAGGATCTTTCCTTTTCAATGTATTCATTCACTTTTCTTTGCTCGCTCTGATACATGTGTTCATGTTCCTTCTTCTGACACTCGGTTTGACTTCGGTCTCTTTGTACACGTTCTGAAACGGAAGTTTTTTCCCCAAGAGCACCTTTTGTGTAATGGAACTCAGTTCCTGGCGTCTTGAATTTAAGTTCAACTTGAGCAGGTTGCTGAGAATGAATTTTACTGTTATCTTTTGGATTAGGCATATCAAAATTCATTTTGACTTGTAAACAAAGCTTCTCATTGCCTCCTGTCTGGAAATCAAGTTCTAGGTCTCTTCTGGATGTCTGACTCAGATTCTTGGGTACAGCAGTCGTCGGTCTAGCACGGTATGATCCAAGTTCTTCTTCCTGTCTCTCTTTGGTTTCTTTTTCATTTATCAATTTAGATTTTAAGGCTTCAATCTCAGCTGTCAGAAGATTAACCTGTCCATTATATTGGGATATGGTTTTTGCTAATGTTTCCTCCTTCTGCTTTATGGTCTTTTGAAGACTGGCATTCTTTTCTTTTAGCATTTCAGTGTGAGCATAATATTTCTTTTCCTTTCCCTGGTTCTGATTTTTCATGGTGTCTATTTCCAGTCTTAGCATGGCAATTTCATCCTGCAACATTTGGTTTGTCTGCAACAGATCTTGTTTTCCTTCATGACTGTCAGGAACCTAAGTAAAACAAAGGAGATTTTCAGGTAGCACTTAATAAAATGACATTATCATGATTTTCTCTAAAATTAAAGTATAACCTATATTTATATAATGAAAAGGCTACAGGCGCCAAGGTGGCCCAGTCAGTTAAGTGTCTGACTTGATTATGGCTCAGGGCATGATCTCAGATTCTGTGGGTTCAAGCCCCTCGTCAGGCTCTGTGCAGACAGTACGAAGCCTGCTGGAATTCACTCTTTCCCTTTCTCTGCCCCTCCCCTGCTTGCACTCTCTCTCTCAAAACTAAACAAACAAACAGGAAGAAAGGAGGAAAGGAAGAAAGGAAGCAAGGAAGAAAGACAAAGGAAAGACAGACAGATTGCAGATTGTGAATATCCAAATGGAAACAACATAAAGTTTGCTCCAAATCTCAAACTTTATAAAAGCATAAATTACCAAAAGTTCAAAATGGTCATTGAAGATACTAAATGCATGAGAGTAACAAAGAATTTATATGGAAAATTTTAAGAAGCTCAGCTTTCCTAAACTGGAAAGGCCCTTCTCTGATTTACAATAAACCACAAGGCCTGCAATGAAAGAGTCATAAATCTGACTCCATGTGAAAATTGATTTCACAGTCTGACATCTAACACAGCTACCCCACCGTCAAATCCTTAGCTCGGCATAGACTTGGACAGATTACATTTCCTAAAATTCTTTTTTCTTGAGAATGTTTCATAGAGCTCTGCTTTTCAAACATTTCTAATGTCAGTTATAAGAATTACACCTATCGACAACTGACAAATCTAGGCACGGTCCTAGAAATACTTGCATCCGCATCAGGGACTCATTTGGTTATCACAATTCTAGAAAGGAGATGTGAACAATGTGAGCTGTGGGGCTTTCCCCAGGCCTTCTCCCTCCACAAGGAGTGCTCTTGCACCAACCACTGCTACTTCTCTAGTGTAAATACCTCCGTACAAAAGAAGTCTCATATTTCAAAATACTGATAGTAAATAAGGTGAAATGTATACATCTGTTAGAAAATCAAGTGATTATTTACTGCTGCAATAATTTTTATTTCCCCTCACGTTGAAACTAGTAACAAATATAAAATAGGGGAAATAAACTGAACTATTTCATTAGGAATAAAACACTTATGTACAAATTATCATAAAATATCTATTATAGCACCCCATTGTTCTCAAAAGCTCCTTGTCATGAACTAGGATACTACTTGAAGCGAACCGTTACTTTTCTCAAAAGCAGGAGACTCGATACCCAAAATATGATCTCTGAACTGGCTACACGTGTCCTCCTATCCATTACCGGACGTGCTGAACTACCTATTAATACATCAAGGTAGTGATGTAACTGTTGTAAAGCAAATCTTACATTGTTAGGAGCAGGGGTTTCGAGATGATGGAAGGCTCATTTCCTTTGGAAATGATAAAAGCCTCTCATTTGGATGAGGGCATTATGAATGTCACTATTTGTAGCAGACAAATGCATTTCATGAAAAATATCATTTTATCCAATGAGGCAAAAATCCCACCGTCCCCCATGCCGCTCCCCCAAATATACGTGCTTTTAAAATCCTCTAGACGTTCGATGAATGTATGGGTTTGGGTTTTTAAAATATGTGTATACATACATGGAGAAAAAAAAGTAGTAATTAAGAAAATAAAATATATCCAAATACATAACACAGATGCATTTCAAAATAACTAAAGAAAACACCTCAGAATTCATTTTCTTACTAGCCATGTCTATCTTCATTTGTTTGCAAAGGTGATTATTGAGAATCCCACCTTGTAATACTCTGGCATTCTGTTCTCGAGGAAGTTGCCACTGAGTGTCATTTTGCTCTTCTACAACCAGACACACATGTCATTATGATTCTGGTCTCAGGCCATTAACCAAAAGTGAAAGCTGAAGAGAACTTTAAAGCAGTGTTCAAAGGAACATGAACTCATGTTTTAGTTTATTTTAAACCCAAAGAATATATATTGAATCAAAGGGACACTATAAAACATATGTATAATTTACCATTTAGTATTGATGGAAATACACAACGTTTATCAAAAACTAATTTACCATATTCGACTGATTTTTTACAGTCGACTGCAGGTGCAGTCTTCCAACAGTGTTTTCTGGTTGTAGTTTTGTTTCATCTTCCTTAGTACATTGCTCTTGCGTTTTTTGTAAATTCTCCCTATTTTGTTCATAGAACTTCTCAGTATGGATTCTTTTTCCTTCTTCTTGCGTTAAACGCGATCTGCAATTAAATGTGTTTCTTTTAAAATTTGTTTTGTTAGAAATAAAAAGCTCAGTTTATAAGCCGGTTCTACATATGTTGGCTTATTATCCCAATGAAGTTTCTATGTTCTCCAATTTTTTCCTTTCCAGGGCTCATGTTTTTAATTTCTCACTTATCCTCTTCCAAAAGATACATACAGTTGAAAGGAAGCCACGAAAAAGCATTTTGCAACTTAGTTAGTTTCAGTCAGTAATAACTCTGGTAGACATTGTAGGGAAGGAATCCTGAAATTATTCAGGAAATTTGGAGTTGAAAATTTCCCTTTTTCCCACAGGTATCAATATTCCTCCATAGGACAGACAGTTCCTAATTAAAAAGAGACGTTGCTATTGATAAACAAATTGATAAACTCCCTAGAAATAAAATGTCAACTTCACAGGACACCACAGGCCCGTCCAACAATGACTTGCAGGGGAAGACAGAGTCTTCAGACATTTCCACAGCACACACCTGCGGATGACTGTCGTCCAAGCCCGGGCCAGCAGGTCGCATAGCTGTTGCCCTAGACTTTTTGTTTCTTCTTCCACAAGACTTGCTACTTACCTTGCTATCATTATCTACTTAATGAATCATTTAGAAACCCCTTTTAGAACAAAACAGGATCCATATGGATTAAGTAAACATTACAGAATAATATTTGTTTTCAGCATAAACTTTTGAATTAATTTTATCTACGTATGACAGAGATGTTGAAAAACCTTATCAGGAATCACTTTCCAAATACTTTTTTAGTGTTTAGTCATTTTTGAGACATAAAGAGAGAGGACACACAAAGGAGGGGCAGACAGAGAGGGGGACAGAAAATCTGAACTGGGATCCACACTGACAGCAGAGAGGCCGATGCGGGGCTCAAACTCACTAGCCCTGAGCTCATGACCTGAGCCAAAGTCGAATGCCTGACTGACTGAGCCACCCAGGCACGCCCATTTTATTTTTTAATTGCGAGAGAGATGGCACAAGTGGGCAAAGGTGGAGAGAGAAGGAGAGAGAGAGAATCCCACGAGGGGCAGAGAGAGACAGAGAGGTAGAGAGAGAGAAAGAGAAAAGGGGATCTCACCCGAAGCGGGGCTCGTGCTCACCCAAAGGAGGGCTCGAGTCCACCCGAAGCAGTGCTGAAACTCATGAGATCATGACCTGAGCCAAAGTCAGATGCTTAACCAACTGAGCCAACCAGGAGCCCCCACTTTACTTTTTCTACCCCGCAAATGTTAAGAATAAAACTAAATACATTTTTGAGACCTTTTCTGTCTTGAGAAAAATGTCCATTTTATATTCTGTTGGTGGGTATATATGTTAATATAAACTTTCTTGAGAACAATTTAAAGTATGGATCAAAGGCCTTCTTTAAACATCATTATACTTTGGGGCGTCTGGGTGGCTCAGTCAGTTAACCGTCTGACTTTGGCTCAGGTCATGGTCTCAGGGTTCATGGGTTCGAGCCCCGCTTCGGGCTCAGTGCTGACAGCTAGCTCAGAGCCTGGAGCCTGCTTCAGATTCTGTGCCTCCCTCTCTCTCTGACCTCCCCTGCTAATGCTGTCTCTCTCTCTCTCTCAAATAAATAAAACAGTAAAAAGTTTTTGTAATTGCTATACTTTAACCAAATCATACTATATTGAAGAACTTATTCCAAGTAAGTAGCCAGAAATGTAGAAACAGATTTATATAAAAGACAATCCTTACAGCGTTAACTAAAATACAGGAAAATGAAAACCAAGCAATGTCTGATCTGTTAAGTAATGAGGTTTCCATATGGTGGACTTTTATATGGCCATTAAAATTATGAGCTGGAATATACATTAAATTATTAGAAGTATTCACTGTTATCAATTTGCTGTATTATTTCCATGAATCTAACACTTCACAACACAAAAGTTTTCCTTCCTGTAAAATCTCAGAAGGGAAGTTATACCACTTACAAAACTTCCCCTAGACATCTGTAGGGAAAAAGGAAACAGTTCAAATATTTCTTTAATACCAAGATTCTATACCTCAACAAGCAGAGTTCACATTCCAATTTGGCTTTTTGACGCTCTAACTCTGATTTCACTTCTTTTGTTTCTGAGAGCTTCTTTTGTAGTGTCTTGCCTTCTGTTTCCAATTTTTTAAGTTTTTCTTTAAGCTGTTCACAGCCTCTTTTTTCAACATTTATTAAGCCTTCATATTCAAAAGATTCAGTCTGCGTTTTGAATAAGGCAACTGAATCTGCATCAGAGAAGAAACAAAAACAGAAATAAAATAGAGGAGTACTTTTCCAACCCACAGGACTGTGTATTTTCAATTCACTCATTCACACATTGAATAAATAAATACCTTCAATGTAAGACATTATACTAAGCTCTACAGAGAAAACAGGGAAGACCCCTGGCTACTGTTTAGCTTAAGGTCTAGTGATGGAGAAAGACAACTAAAATGATCATTATAAATTCAGATCGTTCCTGTTAGAAAATGAGTTCTATGATCATAAGTTGAAATTGATTGCACCGAAGGAAGATTTCCCTGAGGAAGAGAGAACCATGCTGAGGAATGAAGGATAAGCAGGAAGCAAGTAAACAAAGGAGGAAGAAGATCCCTCTAGACAGTCCAGCGCATGTGCCAAAGTTCTACTGTAAACTGCTTCTGGCCAGGATGGAGTGACACATCCTGATTTTACCTTCCTACCTGAAGCAAGGAAAAGCAAAACAGACAAAATAATTTTTCAAATGATCTTCAAGACACAGGACTTCAGGCAATGAAGGACAATGGTCCCTGAAAACAAAACTAGTTAGCCTAACACATGCCCATCTCCCTGCCTTAAGAGAATTTGCAGGCCATGACACAGGAGAAAAAAAAAGAAACTCCACCGGAGTCCTTGAATTGAGGGGATGAACCTGAGAGTCAGGTGAATTCAAGGCAGATAGAGGTGGCAGGTCAGACATACAGGAGAGGAGAAAGCAGAACATCGAGAGAACCCTGGCGATCTGTAGAGGACTCCCCTTGGGTATTCAGCAGAATAACAACCAATGCACACATGTAAGGAAGTCTCCTCTGACCAAGCAAAAAAAGACATCTGAAAAGAGGAGAGGAAACACCGCCTGGTACTCACACAGCATGAGGGATAGTATCTCTTCACATTAGCTAGCGTGAGAAAACTCATAATGTGCCTTAGGCTGACCACTACTCTGGATTCATCTAATAATTCATTAGAGCAAGCCTGAAGGATCAAACTCTTTGTAGGTCACTTAAGTATATCTCCAAACAAAGCATGAAAAGGCAAGTCGAGGCATAGAAGCTATTTCTTAAAAATCAAATAGGACTTACAGACACGTAAACTATGTTAGACATGAAAAATACCATGGATAGAAATAAACACGTTAGACATCCCAGATTAAGGCTAAAGTTTAACATAAGAAAACTGAAAAAACTTCAAGTGGGAAATACACAATTGCCTAAAGAGGCAGGGGAAAAGGACAGGGAAAACAATAGAGAAGAAAACGGGGCTCGAACCCAAGTGCATGAGATCATGACCTGGGCCGAAGTCAGAAGCTTAACCAACTGAGCCACCCAGGAACCCCATAAAATAAATCTTAATAAAAGGAAGAAGTCAAAGGACTGAAGTCATAATACTGTGTCCCCTGACCACACAGCAATCAGATTAGAAATCAAGAATAAAAATATCTCTGGAAAATACTCAAATATTTGTGAACTAAATAACACATCTCAATAATCCCTGGGTCAAAGAAGTAATGAAGAAAGAAATTGGAAGGAATTCTGAACTCAATGAAAATGAAACCATATTAGAATATCTAGAATCCTACTTTAGGATTCACATGAACACTGATACAACTCAATGTATACATTAATAAAGAACAAAGTTCTCAAATCAATGAAATTTGGTTTTACCTTGAGAAACTAGAAAAATAAAAACAAATAAAACCCAAGTCTTCGGGAGAAAGGAAATAAAAATCAAAGACAAAACAATGTGACAGAAAGCAGAAAAACAATTGAGAATAATCAATGAAACCAAAATGATTTCAAACAGCTGAATGAAAGTGATACATTTCTGCCAAGCCTGATCATGAAAGAAAGAGAAAGAAAGGAAATATTCACAATATATCAGAGATTAATAATGGGGTATTACTACAGAGTCTACAGATATTAAAAAATAAAAAGTAATGTTATGAATTATATGTATATTTAAATTTGACAACTCAGATGAAGTGTCCTTGAAAGACAGAAATTATCCCAGCTTAATCAAGAATATGGGGTGCCTGGCTTGCTGGCACAGTTGCAAGAGTATGTGACTCTTGATCTCTGGGGTATGAATGAGTTCAAGCCCCATGTTGGGTGTATGACTACCTTAAAAGAAAAGAAAATGTAATAAAATGTAATTAAAACACACAAGCTAACTAATCCTATGTCTAGAAAAGAATCTAAAGTCTTAAAGATCTTCCCATAACAAAATTCTCACAGTTCATGGGTTCAAGCAGACCATGTGGTTCTGCCCTGACAGAGCAGGGCCTGCTTGGAATAGTGTCTCTCTCCCTTTGTCTCTCTGTCCTCTTGTGTTCTCTCTCTCTCTCTCAATAAATGAATAAACTTAAATGAAGAACATCATAGATGAGTACACTTGGAGTATGAAACAAGGACCTTACTCAGGGAAAGCACATAATAACTATCTATAAAATATATTAAACTAATAGGCTACTATAAACCTACACAGAACTCTGGCATTTTGAAAATCAATATAAAAGTGGATGGGGTAGGCGGTAAGATGGTAGAGAAGGAGGGGGATCGGAATTTCCCTGTCCCTCAAACACAGCAGTATTGAGGCCAGAACACTTGGAATACCAGGAATATCAGCTGCGGAGTGACTGAAAACTCTCCACAGGTGGAAAGATACAGCTTGGTGGGACAGAAGTGAGTGTATGCAAACTGGGAGTTTTAGAAGATGGTATCTAAGAGGAGGGGTAAGATATCAGAGAAGTAGGGAGCTCTCTAATTTTCGCCCACCCACAACTATCAAACCGAGAAGGACTGAAGGCACAATATTCTGATCTGCAAGAGTGGGAGGAAAACACACAGAGTCCACAAAGGAGACAGCCTCATAGGTGCCTGAGGCTACCTCCAGAAACAAGCCAAAGTACACACATTGGAGAGTCCCAAATATCACTGAGTAGGGAAATAAAATAACCAAAGGCACAACAAGAGAAACTAAAGGACACCATTCCAAGAACACTTCCTGAACGGATAGGCCCTGGAGAGACTATGAGCCTCCCTTAATATAGCAATACTAACAGGAGCAGAGTGCATAATGATCTTTTAAAACTGACAAGGGACAGATAGCTAGCCAAAATGATGAAACAGAAGAATTCTCCTCCAAAGAAATTCCAGGAAGAAGTCACAGCCACAGAACTGCTCAAAGCAGATATATGCAACATAACTGAAAAAGAATTTAGAACAATTGTCATTAATCGCTGGGCTTGGAAAGAGCATGGAAGTCATCAGAGAAGCTTTTGATACAAAGACTAGGGACCTTCAAAATAGCTGTGAGGAATTACAAAATGCTATAAATGAGGTGCATAATAAAATGGAGGTGGCCACTGCACGGATTGAAGAGGCAGAGAAGAGAATAGGAAATTAGATGACAGAGATATAGAAAAAGAGGAAGCAGAGAAAAGGAGAAAAAAATTGATCCAGGAGCATGAATGGCGAATTCGAGACCTGAGTGATAGAATCAAATAGAACAATATCTGTATCAGAGGAATTCCTGAAGAAGAAGGAGAAAGAGGTCCCAAAGGGGTGCTTAATCAAATTATAGCCGAGAACATCCCCAATCTCAGGAAGGAAATAACCATTGAAATCCAAGAGTTTGGTGTTTGAAAAAATAAACAAAATTGATAAACCTCTAGCCAAGCTCCTCAGGGAGAAATGAGAGAACACCCAAATAGAGAAAATCATGAATGAAAATGGATCTGTTACAACTAATCCTGCAGGAATACAAGCAATCATCAGAGAATACTATGAAAAATTATATGGCCACAAACAGGACAACCTAGAAGAAATGGACAAATTCCTAAACACACATGCACTACTGAAATTCAACCAGGAAGAAATAGAAAATCTGAACAGACCCATAACCAGTGAAGATATTGAATCAGTTAACAATAATCTCCCAAAAATAAGAGCCTGGGGCCAGATGGCTTCCCAGGGGAATTCTACCAGACACTAAATGCAGAGTTAACAGCCATTTTCTCAAGCTATTCCGAAAAATAGAAATAGAAAAAAAAAACTTCTATTCTCATTCTATGAAGCCAGAATCACTTTGGTTCCCAAGCCGGAATGAGACCCAACAAAATAAGAGAACTACAGGCCAATATCCTTAATGAATACATATGGAATAATACTCATCAAGATACTCGCAAAATGAATTCAACGGCATATAAAAAGAACGATCCACCATGATCAAGTGGGATTCATTTCTCGGTTACAGGGCAGTTTCAATATTTGCAAATCCATCGATGTGATACATCTAGTTAACAAAAGAAAAGATAAAACCCTATGATCCTATTGGTAGATGCAGAAAAAGCATTTGACAAAAGACAGCATCTCTTGTTAGTAAAAACCCTCGAGAAAGTCGAGATAGAGGGAACTTACTTAAACATTACAAAAGCCATTTATGAAAAGCCAACAGCTAATGTTATCATCAATGGGGAAAAACGGAGAGCTTTCCCCCTGAGATCAGGAATACAACAAAGATGTCCACTCTCACCACTGTTGTTTCACATAGTGCTGGAAGTCCTAGAATCAGCAATCAGACAACCAAAGGAAATAAACAGCATCTGAATTAGCAAAGATGAAGTCAATCTTTAATAATTTGCAGATGACACGATACTCTACATGGAAATCCCAAGGTGCTTCACCAGAAGCCTACTAGAACTGATCCATGAAATCAACAAACTTGCAGGGTACAAAATCAATGTAGAGAAATCAGTTGTATTTTATACACCAATAATGAAGCAAAGAAAAGGAAATCAAGAAACTGATCTCATTCACAATTGCACAGAAAGCCACAAAATACCTAGGAATAAACCTAACAAAAAACGTGAAAGGCTTATATGATGAAAACTATAGAAAACTTATGAAAGAAATTGAAGAAGACACCAAGAAATGGAAAAACATTCCATGCTCATTGATCAGAAGAATAAAACTTGTTAAAATGTCATTATTACCCAAAGCAATCTACACATTCAATGCAATCCCCATCACAATTGCACCAGCATTCTTTGCAAAGCTAGAACAAACTATCCTCAAATTCATATGGTACCACAAAAACCCCTAATAGCCAAAGTAATATTGAAGAAGAAAACCAAAATGGGAGGCATCACAATCCCAGACTTTGGCCTCTACTACAAAGCTGTACTCATCAAGACAATATGGCATTCAAACAAACACAGACACTCAGACCAATGGAATAAAGTACAGAATCTGGAACTGGACCCACGAATGGATGGCCAACTAATCTTTGACAAAGCAGGAAAAGGGATCCAATGGAAAAAAGACAGCGCCTTTAACAGGTGGTGCTGGGAGAGCTGGACAGCAAAATGCAGAAGAATGAAACTATACCCCTTTCTTACAGCACT
This sequence comes from Helogale parvula, assembly GCA_004023845.1. Taxonomy (NCBI): domain Eukaryota; kingdom Metazoa; phylum Chordata; class Mammalia; order Carnivora; family Herpestidae; genus Helogale; species Helogale parvula. Next base: position 31,599 of record PJEM01008166.1, on the reverse strand, counting down.
CACAAAAGTAAACTCAAAATGGATGAAGACCTCATTGTGACACAGGAGACCATCAAAACCCTAAAGGAGAAAGTAGGAAACAGCTTCCTTGACCTCAATCGCAGAAATCTCCTACTCAACACATCCTCAAAGGCAAGGGAATCAAGAGCAAAACTGAACTATTGCGATCTCATCAAGATAAAAAGCTTCTGCACTGCAAAGGAAATAATTATGAACACTAATAGGCAACTGACGGAATGGGAAAACATAGCTGCAAGTGACATTTGGATAAAGGGTAGTATCCAACATCTATAAGGAACTCCCCAAACTCCACACCTTAAAACCAATAAGCCAGTGAAGAAATGGGCAGAAGACACATGAAGAGACACTTTTCCAAAGAGGACATCCAGATGGCCAAAAGACACATGAAATGATGCTCAGCATCACTCATCATCAGGGAAATACAAATCAAAACTACACTGAGATACCACCTCACGCCGGTCAGGGTGGCTAACTTGAACACATCAAGAGACTATTGATGCTAGCGAGGATGTGGAGAAACGGGCACCCTCCTATCTTACACTGTTGGTGGGAATGTAAACTGGTACAACTCTAGAAAACAGTGTAGAGGTTCCTCAAAAATTATCCACAGAACTCCCCTCTGACCCAGCAGTAGGACTCCTAGGGATTTACCCAAGGCATACAAAAGTGCTCATGCATAGGGGCACATATACCCCAATATTCACAGCAGCACTGTCAACAGTAGCCAAATCATGGAAAGAGCCTAAATGTCTAACACCTGATGAGTGGATCAAGAAGATGTGGTTTATATACACAATGGAGTACTACATGGCAGTGAGAAAGAATGAAATCTGCCCATTCGTAGCAATGTGGATAGACCTCAAGGCTGTCATGCTAAGCAAAATAAGTCAGGCAGAGGAGGACAGATACCATATGTTTTCGCTCATATGTCTAACAGGAGAAACTTAGCAGAGGACCATGGGGAGGGGAAGTGGGGAAAAGAGTTAGTTAGAGGGTGGGAGGTAAATCCTGAGAGACTCTTGCATACTGAAAAGAAACAGAGGCTTTAAGGTGGAGGGGGAATGGGGAAGGGTGGTGATGGTCATGGAGTAGGGCACTTGTGGGGAAGACCACTAGGTGTTATATAGAAACCAACTTGAAGACAAACTATAAAAAAAAAGACAGTGACAAGACAGAAATATGAACCCATTACTAATATTGAAGAAGAAATAGGAATATAGGCTTCACAGAACGTGCACTTAGGATTTCAAAACTAAGATTCTATTTCAAATCACTAACTAAGATAGAAAAGTGCACATATACTAGTGTGAATATGCTGCTTGATGGGATGAAAAGGGATCTTTCCTTAGAGGAACAATTCATGCCCCTGAGAGGATAAATGCGAAAGCCGATGGCAGAATGCAATAGCACACCCTGCATGTAGCAGAGCAGAACCATTTACACCATTATCCTACAAGCAGTTACCATGTTCTGCAATTCGTCCTTTAATTTAGTCAGGACCCAGTTGTGTTGACAGTTCAGTTGAATCCATAATTTCTTTTTCATCAGAGAAAGGGTACTGAATTGATCAGCCTGGATATACACTTGTAGAATAAGGGTCAATAAATGCATTCATTTTGGACCATACCCATGTGGGCTACTGGTATGCCTACATTGCTTGTATCCCTAGGTTAGCCATCTCGATCCACTCATGCAAGAAGGTATATGAAACACATCTAAGAAATAATGTACAATAAGCTTTTGATATGAAAATATGTTTACCAAAAAGGGAAAAATAAATTTAATTGCCACAAAATTTTTAGATACTGAAAAGCTTTTCTATTTTGAAATCAGTGTCATATTTACTGAAAAGACCCATTTTTGCATTTAGGAAATGAACCCTGTAATCATCAGTTTCCAAAATTAATGGGATTTGGTAGATCATGTCAGTCTTTACAGGGTGTAATTTTTATAATTGTTTTAACTTTTTTTAAATACAAGGCTTTCATGAAGCAGCTATCATATCAAGGGGCACCTAAGTGGCTCTGTCAGTTGAGTATCCAACTTCAGCTCAAGTCAGGTCATGATCTCATGGTTCGTGGGTTCAAGCCCTGCACTTGACTCTGTGCTGACAGCTCAGAGCCTCTGCCTGCTTTGGATTCTGTGGTTCCCTCTCTCAGCCCCTCCCCCACATGTGCTCTGTTTATCTCTATACCTCTCAAAAGAATAAATGTAAATAAATGTAATAAATAAATAGAATTAAAAAAATTTAAGCTCAACAACTGAGAAAGGCATAAGGCCCAGAAAAAAATGTTTGTAACACCCTGAATTTTTCAGTGTAGATAGATGAAAATTTCATAATGGACTAGTAGCAGGCTAACATAACAAGAGCTTCCTTTGCCTCCCTGTCTCTTTTTGTGGCTTCCTTCAAACTATCCTCTATGTGGGGGTTCAGCAAATTACAGCCGTGGGACACATCCAACCTGCCAGCTGATTCTGAAAATAAAGTTTTATTGCAGCATGGTCATATGTCTTCACTACATACTGCTACAGCTCATTTCACACTACAATGGCAAAGCAGAGAGACCATATTGCCTAAAATAGTCACTGGTCCTTTAAGAAGAAAGCATGGATCCCCATTTTATGCCACAACCAGAATGTCCTAACTCAAATCTAACCTGATTACTCGTCTGCTTAATTCTCCAAATCTCCTGCATCAAATACTGCTGGCTGCCTCCCTAAGAGCCATTCCATACTCTTCATTCTTGCAAGACACTCACAACTGTATATGGATATTCATTTTTCCAGTACACACAGAAGGTGGCCTCACTGCAACTTCAGAAAGAAAAAGCATTATTCTAAGCTAATCACAGAACCTGATTTACCAGTGACTAGTTTAGGAGTGAGCGTGTGATATAACCTAGTCTTGAATATGTCAGAGGAAGTCTACTGCAAGCCTCTTCCTAGGTAAAAGAAACACAAAGAAGAAGAGTCCTTCCAGCCATTGGACACTGTCATGTGAGAATATGATGTCAGGAGCTGCTGATCCTGGCCAACCAGAGGAAGAAAAAAATTCAACAAACTCCAAAACTGAACAAGAGACTACTGGAATCCTGATGGAATCAGCGAACCATCCAAACAATAATGCTTCCTACTGTTTCAGTCACTGTTGTAAGTCACCTATTATTTACAGCTAAAAGCATTCTCTCTGATAAAGTTTTCTAAGGTCTACAGGGTAAGATCTACTCCTTTCTGCAGCACTGAAAAACCTTCATATGCTTGTCTTAGCTACCTATTCACCTCATTCCCAACCATTCCCATAGCACACCTGTTGTACCAGCAAAACTGAACTCACAAATACTGCAAGGTTCACTCGACACCTTAGCCTTTGCACTGCTGTTTATTCCAGCAAACATAGAATCATGATAGATGTTCCTCCTGCAAACATCATCATTCTGCCTCTTTACCTGGCAAACTTACTCCTCACTCTGCATACTTACCTTAGATTCCACCTAGTCTTTGAAAACTCGAATTCCTCACCATGAACTTAAGGTAACGGGAACAAATGCCAATTAGAAAATACCCTGATAATTATGAGCTCTACGAGACTCTGGCACATAGAAGCACTAACTAGAGTAAATCATACAATGACAGTGGCAAGAGCAAACTCCTGGAGTGTAGAGACTGTGTTTTTTGAATGTTCGTATCTTCGACATCAGAATAACACCTATCGTTAAAAGACACTTAACAGTTACTTGTTAAGTGAACAAATGAAAATGAATAAAAATGTTTTCTTTGAAAAACATTTTTGAAAACCACAGCAACTTTATGTTCCAAAAACCACTGGGTCAGCTCATTTCCATTAGAGCACCTTAAAGATCAAAACTTTTGTCTACTCTATCTTGGGTTTCCTGTAGCTTGCAAAACCAACCTACAGAAGTTCTTTGGTAACAACCTACCAAGGGAAAGCTTCCTTCATACATATCAGATTATACAACACACCAGGTGCCACATCTAGGGAGCAACAGTAGCATTTTGGCTCTTGGGGAACATTTTTGTGCTTTGATTATAATTTCTTGAGCCCAAGTGCCCTATTTGAATATGTAGTATGATCATCTTCTGACTAATGGCAACAGAGTATCTAATTCTAACAAAATTGCATTGTCATGACAATTGTCCAACAAACAGAAGAAAACATTGTTGTAAAGACGTCAGCATCTCTCATTCTGGATTTGTTATTGTTGTTTTCCTTAAGTGTTTACTTAGTTACTTAGAGAGGGACACAGCATGCATGCACAGGGCAGGGGCAGAGGGAGAGGGAAAGGGAAAATCCCAACAGGCTCTGAGCTGTCAGCAAGGAACCTGACAGAGAAGTGTGACAAGGGATTCGAACTCACCGACGGTGAGATTGTGACCTAAGCTGAAATCAAGAGCTGGACACTTAACCGACTCAGCCAACCCAAACGCTCCTCTCATTCTATTTTCATTTGTGAGGAATGAAGTTGATGATGGTGAGATCGTGTGGGCTTATGTAAAATAACCTATGCTTCCCAATAAGGCACTGGGTTTCTTCTGTACAATTGCTAGCTGTCTGTAAAAAACAGCTTCACTGGCATTGCTGCACACACGCTAAATTTTGCAGTTCTTATTATTTGTCACTTGTTCACAGGACCAGGAAAGTAGTGCAGAATTCCCAGTTTTGATCATGGTTCGTTTTTTAACGAGACCAGTCACTCGGTAATAATATTTACTAAATGTAATCCACTTGCAAAAATTATAGAAAAGATCCATTTCTATAGCAAGTACAATTTGTTACTAGATGTTTCAGGAGGAAGTTTTTAAAACATAGTTACTTAAAAATCTTTTTTTCTTGGGGCACCTTGGTGGCTCAGTTGGTTATCTGACCACCTCAGGTCATGATCTCGTGTTCATGAGTTTGAGCCCCACATCGGGCTCTCTACTGCCAGTAGTGGAGCTTGCTTTGGATCCTCTGTCTACCTCTGTCTGTCCCTCTGCTGCTCACTCTCTCTCTCTTTCCCTCTCAAAAACAAGCATTTAAAAAAATATTTTTCTTATCATATCAAGATATTATATGGTATTTTAGGGATCATGAGTAAAATAACATATTTCTTGTCCCATAATATTGCCTCATATTTTCAATTACCTACAATTAACTTCTTAATTAATTCTGAATAATAGACTATGAAGAGAAAATTCAGGAAGAAAAAATATACATGCAACTCACACATGGGTGTTTTTTTCTGCATTGTTCTTTCATTATCAAAACTTCCTTACACTGCCTTTACCTATGTTAGGACAACCAAGACCAATTCACTTCATAAAGTCTTACCTGGAGGGCAACTTTGGGAAGAAATTTTTGGTGTCTTTTCTTCTTCACAAATGGAGATTTCCTGGTATGGCCTATGAATAACAAAGGGTGATAAATACTGTTACTATTTTAATACTGATATGCAAGTCATTTACCAAATATATCAAATTCTTAGGGTATTTCAAATTAAATCTGAGCTAATATCATCACATGAATTACCCCATATACTTCAAGTCCATACGTTCTGTAACCATTCATTATGCATGGAGTTAAAGAAGAAAAACCCATACGACGAACCAGTCATGAATTCAGGGCATTGCAGCTTAGTAAAATTAGTTTGCCATAATGGAAAGTGTTTTGAACTCAGAAGTCCTAGCTCTACCACCAATAGCTATTTCTTCTTAAATAACCACTTCTGTTTGGCTCAAAGCCTTCAGCTATAAATCAAGTATCTGACTGCCTTATTTTACAAGGTTGACAAGAGGACTTCATGAGATGTGATACCTAAAACATGGCCTCTCAGGCAAGGTGGTCCCCATGACTCTGGTAAGGGCAATCTGAGACCTCCCATGACCTAAGAAAAGATGCTCCACAGGATTGAAAGCAGGAGTAATGGAACACCTGGGTGGCTCAGTCACTTAAGCATTTACCACTTGATCTCAGCATGGGTGTTGATCTCATGGCCATGAGTTCAAGCCACGTGCTGGGCGCCACCCTGGGCATGGAGCCTGCTTAACAAAAAAGAAGGCAGAGGTACAGATCTAGTTAAAAAGCACAAAGGAAAGTCTGATCTCTACCTGTAGCATTATTTGACCCTCTCTGACAGCTTAGAATGGTCTCAACTACCATCTTCTGGCAGAAAAAACAAGGAAGATCCTCAACGGGTAGCTCATAATGAAGGTCTGGGCGAAGATATGGGTCCCATGTAAGTTTTTTGAGTGTGTAGGGAAAGGGGTGTTGGCTAAAGCCAGGAAGCCCAGCTGCCAGAACAGGGTGCTGGTTTTGGAAGAGCCACTGACCATATGTGCACGTGTAGTGAATTTTTAAAAGTTGTAACTTTGAAGTCTAAGTGTGGATCACCATGAAGACTGAAACGTCTGGATCAGCAAGGACATCCTGAGAGCAAAGGTCAACATTATCAGACTGCAGAACCAGTTACAATAGCAATGCTGCAGCAACAGCATCAAAGGAAAGTGTAGAATGATTAGAATGTCCTCTTCCCCCTCCAAATGACTTGTGAAAGAGGACTCTCTTTGTGATTACAGAGATCCATAGGTTCTTGGAAAATTCCGGGGACAGAGTACAGGAGATGGCTCTCAAAGGAAAGTACAGGGTGTTCTACAAAACTGAACATTCCAAGACCCAAGTAACAACTTATAAAAAAGAGGTGTAACTTTCATTGTTCCCCACGCATAGGGGTTACAAAGGGAATGAAATGGATAAGGTTAGGATCCTTAAGGATAAAGGTCTCCAAAGTGCTGAATCAAGAATCCTGAACCCATTCCTACTTCTAACTAGTCTAGCTCTCTGATTGATTTCTGGCTAATGCAGTGGACTAACTCACTGCCATTCCAAAACTGCCTGGACCAAACTATGAAATCTCATTTGTGACATACAAAGTAACAGGTCAATTATTTGAAGCCTCAGTGTAGTAATAACTAGCATCTTAATATAAACACATAATAAACCATTAGTAAGAGCATATTCATCTGCACTCCATCCATACATATCGAGAAAAGGCATCCACCTCATGCTCAAGAAGAAGCCTGGCTCTATTTGCTGATTTAGTGGTTGCAGTAAACATGAGGGCTGTTCTAAAATAACAGAGCGATAACATCACTCTTGGGAATTTAGAGTTCTCTGAACAGCCTATCTGATATATTTTTTCAGGTTAATATCTTGCCTATCCATACAGAATTGACCATTTACATAAATTATCTCCGAGGCTCAAACGAATGGATGAAAAAGGAGCTTCTTATCCCACTTGGGTAATAATACATTCTAGAAGTTGCTAAATTAAAGTCCTTTGATGAATGAAAAACTATGCTGAATAGTCACTGAATAGGTAAAGATTTTGAAAAAGAACCCCCCATCTCTTCCTTCATCTGGTACAGTGCATTTCAAAGCCATCTAGAGGTCAAGTAAGTACAAAAACTATCTGCAGGCTTAAAATGATCATATGTTAATGCTAAAGGTAATAAAGTAGTCCTAATGGTAGTTAACCATGGTGAGATGCATATTGTAGGCATTCAATTAAATGCTGTGTATATAAAATGTTATTTACACCCAACCACCCTTGAAGAATATATAAACATCCTTCTTGTCACATCAGTAAAAGTATTAGTGATGATACATAATGCTCCAAAGGTCACATTACCTAGCAAGTAGGAAGGCTAGGAATTAAATTACTCTTGTGTGAATCTAAACCCATCTCTTTTTTTCTTAACACCTATCTATAGTTTATACTCATTACAGGAATAGTCCATTCAATTAAAGTTACTTTTCATCTTTCTACCCATACCACATAAAAATGAAATCAAAACAATATACTGGACTGAAAAAGGATAAAAACGGATGAGCAAAAGTATCTGGTAATAGTAAATATCACTTAGAGGTCATTTAAAAACATCATTAGTCCTCAAAAAAAAAAAAACCAATTTAAAGCAAAGATTATCCATAAGTCAAAACAACTCCTATTTATGTTTAATATGCATCTTTTTAAAAACATTTATTTATTTTTGAGAGACAGAAAACAAGCAGGATAGAGGCAGAGAGAGAGAAAAAGGGATGGAATCTGAATCAGCTCCAGGCTTTGAGCTGTCAGCATAGAGCCGGATGCAGCACTTGAAACCATGAATCATGAAATCATGACCCAAGCCAAAGTCAAAGGCTTAACCAACTGAGCCAACCAGGCACCGTAACATACATCTTTTAAGGAAAATATATATGAAGTGGAAGTTTATTTTTAAGTTTATTTATGATTCTGGAAAGAGAGAAAGGGAACGCGAGAGTGTGGCTGAGAGCAGAGAGGGAGAGAGAGGGAGAGTGATAAAACTAGAGAGAATCCTAAGCAGGCTCTGCACTGTCAGCACGAAGCCTAGCGTGTGGTTTAAACCCATGAACCACGAGATCATGACCTGAGCCAATGTCGGGGACTTAACCGACTAGGCCACCCAGGTACCCCTTTGTAGCAAAGTTTAAAAAAATACCGAAAGAGTGTTAAGAAGACCAATATTGTATTATAAAGGAAACTAAGAGCGGAGAGTCCATCCTTTCAAAACTAATATGAAATCCCTTTAGCTAACATCAAATCCTGTGGCAAAAAAATAAATAAATAAAAATAAAAGATTGTAGGGGCAACTGGGTGGCTCAGCTGGTTAAGCATCCAACTCTTGATCTCAGCTCAGGTCTGGATCTCTGAGACATGAGTTCAGGCCCAGGGTTGGACTCCACGCTGAGCATGGAACCTACTTACAAATAAAGATTGCAAATGACATCAGTCAACATTATCAGGGAATATGAATTATGCTATAACCTCTTCATGTTGCCCAGTCAGAATCATTGCTTTCTGCCTACCTGATGACGTGTTGCCATTTTTCATAATATAATTATAAATGAACTTTCCTATTAAGTTAATCTTCCTGACTAGAATAACTATTACCACTCTCAAAGAATATTAAGATTAAATGAAAACAACTCCTGAACCTTGTAATAGTGTGAACTGTATGTACAGCTGATTTCTCTTCTGGTAAATCTTCCACATTCTCTTCGTTGTTCTTATATATTGTGGGAAGTGGTGTGAAGCCAGCCTGTAAAAGAGCAAAAACAATTTATAATTCACAAAATTACATATTTCCATACTGAATGTTGAACCTTACAGAAGATCCCCTAATGTATATATATCACACAAGAAGGAAATAAAAAAAAAACCTCTTCCTTCTCACTCCTGTACTTTCACCTGCTGCTTCTTCTCTTTAAAATGGCCCTCCTTCACTGGGGCGAGTGGGTGGCCTAGTCTGTTGAATGTCCGCTTTTGGATCAGGTCAAGATCTCATAGTTCGTGTGTCTGAGCACCACTTCGGGCTCTGTGCTGACAGAGCAGGCCCTAGAGCCTGTTTCCAACTCTGTGTCTCCCTCTCTCTCTGCCCTTTCTCCCTTGGTTGCACTCTGTCTCTCTCTCAAAAAGAAAGAAACATTTAATTTTTTAAAAATAAACTAGCCATCCTGCACCTCCTTCAACAGATTATCTGTGGTCATTCTCCCAATCTCACTTCAAACATTCCTGGTTCCGAAATCTTTGCTTCTATCAGACTACTTAATCATGGTACGCTGTAGTCATTGTTCCCCGTCTAAACCAAACGCTTCTGGAAGGCAGGGGCTATTTCTTATCTATCTCCAAACTCTAAGACATAGAAGTAAATGCTGTGAGTATTTTCACTGAATTAATAACCTAAATGATGATCTCTGGAGTAGTGTTTCTTAAAGTATCCCCCAAAGAATATATACTTTGCCAGAAGGTATGTACTATGCCCCCATGAAAGACTTCATGATCATTGATGTCTGAGAAATATTACAAAACTGCATTCTATGTCTAGGATTACAGAAATCCAATTAAATTTGATTAATCCCCATTGTACAATACTTTTGGGGGTAAACATTAACGTGGGAGGAAGTAGCATTTCAGGGATGTAGTTTTGAGAGCTTTCTGATAAAGGTGAGGTTGTCTCCAAGTTCTAAAAAATTGCCTCTCTTCTACTGAGGATATCAGGATCCAGTGACATCCTATATGTCACCGTAAGGTATTCCTGCTGCAAATGGGTCACTAAGGAGATGGGCTCTGAACTCAAAGAGACAGGCTTCAAAAGTTCTTTGATTACTTAACATTAAATAGTCCCTGGGTTGCTCCTAGTATAAAGTGCTACATTTTTATCTTAACTGTTAGAAAGCTCAATGTTCAATTATATTAATTATCATCATTCTGGGACACTAATGTGTATCAAGGAAAATCAAATTAAAACCCCGAGATACCAACTCAACCAGTTAGAGATGCTAAAATTAACAACTCAGGAAATAACAGATGTTGGCGAGGATGTGGAGAAATGGGAACCCTCTTGCACTGTTGATGGGCAAGTAAACTGGTGCAACCCCTCTGGAAAACAGTGCAGAGGTTCCTCAAAAAATTAAACCTAGAATTACCCTACAACCCAGCAATAGCACTATTAGAAATTTATCCAAAGGACACAGCAGTCCTGATTAGGAGGGGCACATGTATCCCAAGACTGACTTACTTATCAACAAGAGCCGAATTATGGAAAGAGCCCAAATGTCCATCAACTGCCAAATGGAAGATGATCAAGAAGATGTGGTTGATATATATGATGCAATACTACGTAGCAATGAAAAGGAATGAGATCTTGCCATTTGCTTCAATGAGGATGGAACTGGAAGGTATTATAGTAAGTGAAATAAGTGAGTCCAGAGAAAGCTGTCATAGGCTTTCACTCCTCTATGGAATTTGAGAAACTTAACAGAAGACCATAGGGGAAGGGAAAAGAAAAAAAGAGTGACAAATACAGAAGACATACCATAAGAGATCCTTAAATACAGAGGACTGATGGGAGTGGGGAAAATGGATGACGGGCATTGAGGAGGGCACTTGTTGGAATGAGCACTGGGGTTATATGTAAGTGATGAATCACGGGAATCTACTCCTGAAGCCAAGACTATACTGTCTATACAATGTGTATTCCCTAAGTTGAAAATCAATTGCAAACAAGTTGAAGTAAATAGTAGATCAATAATCATAATAAAAGCAAGGGAGGGCCACCTGGGGAGCTCAGTCAGTAAAGCTTCCCACTTTGGCTCAGCTCATGATCTCTCATGAGTTCAAGCTCTGTACATCAGGCTTGCTGCTGCCAGCACAGAGCCTACTTTGATCCTCTGTCCCCCGTTCTCTACCCCTCCCCTTCTTGCTGTCTCTCTCTCAAAAATAAATAAACGCTGAACATAGTTTTTAAAAATAAAAAGTAAAAAAGCAGGGGGAACAAACATGGGTTCCAAGATCAAGTCTATACTTCAACATCAATTTTAAAGATGTAAAATATACTTTACTTTAGAGACAAATATACACTGCTCTGATGAATGCCATTAGCATTAACAAAAAGATTGAACCATCAAGCACCAATTCAAGATTTACTAAAAATATTCCTTTTGAAAAATTAATCTTTGGGGGGCCTGGGGGGCTCAGTCAGTTGAGCGTCCAACTCTTGGGTTTCAGCTCCTGTCATGATCCCAAGGTCGAGGAATCAAGTACTGCGTCAGGCTCCACACTAAGCATGGAGTTGGCTTAAGATTCATATTCTCTCTCACTCTCTCTAAAAAGGAAACATTTAAATAATAATGATAAAACAAATGAATAAAAATTAATCTTAGAAGTCAACATTTACATTTAAAAGAGAAATACAGGTTGATAGAGTTTTGAGCCATTTTTGGGTACTACCATGATGGGTAAGAAAACTAGAAAACTCGATATTATTGTTCAAATAGTTTCCTATTCTACTCAGAAAAGCATATGAATAGCTGTAATTTCCTAACTACACCATGCAGGATGGTAGTTAAGGACTTGAGAAGGAATCGATTTTTAAGGAACAAATAGAATTATGATCATCTGGACTCGAAATTCACATGAAGGAAGAAGAAAGGGACTCAAAAAGATCAACTCACCTGCATTTCTGAGTTTTAGATATGCAATTATTCACATGCTAAATTGGATAACTATGAATACTGAAGGTTTCTGAGAATAATACAAAATGCATCTTGGGGCGCCTGGAGGGCTCAGTAGGCTACACATCCGACTTCGGTTCAGGTCATGATCTGATGGTTCCTGAGTTCAAGCCCTGTGTCAGGCTCTGTGCTGGCAGCTCAGAGCCTGGAGCCGGTTTCAGATTCTATGTTCTCCCTCTCTCTCTGCCCTTCTCCCACTCATGCTCCATCTGTCTCAGAAATCAATAGATGTTTTTTTAACGTGGCTATTCTGAGAGATATTCCAAGAAGTAAAAATCATCTTCTAGAAATAATTTTTTACATTTCCTTGGCAAATATTCTTGCCTTAGGATTTTATCATGACAAATAGTTCATATTAGAAAACTTACAAATTTTGAGTTCATTCACTTGCTATGTGTGTTATGTGTTTATTATATGTAGATACTTATTAAGAAATGAGGGGCACCTGGGGTCTCAGTTGATCAAGCGTTTTACTTGATTTTGGCTCAGGCTACCGAAGCTCTGTTTCAGGCTCTACACTCACAGCACAACCCTCTCCCCCTCTGCCTCTCTCTCTAAATAAATAAATAAACATTTAAAATATTAAAATTAAAACTAAAATGATAAATCAGAATTCAGAAAAATTTTTTATGTATTTTTTTCTTCAAGAGTGTTGCACTTAAGTGGTCCCTGGATAGTTCAGTCAGTTAAGCATCCAACTTTGATTTTGGCTCAGGTTGTCACCTCAAAGTTTGTGAATTTGAGCTTCGCATCGAGCTCTGTGCTGACAGTGAGGAGCCTGCCTGGATTCTATCTTCCCTCTCTCCCTGCCCCTACCCTGTTTGCTCTGCCTCACAATATAAATAAATAAACTTAAATAAAAAGTGTTCCAGGTTATTACTTGTTTGTTATGCATTAACTAATGCATAAAGAACCGTATTCATATCATCAGAAATTTTCGGTAAAATGGAAAGAATAAATGTTTATTTTCTCGGTTTATTCTCTAAAGGCCTAAAATATCCCAAGATCATACCACACAGTAAGTTATGTTAGAAAGCACAAGAAAGACTTTAGCCATGAATTGGAAATTCATCATAAATCTGGTAAGGCCTAAAGTAGATTTCACTTTGGATTCTCTATAAACACAGGTTTTGCTCAATTAAATATAAGATATCAGGCTTTACGGAAGAAAAAAGTAAGGAGAAAATTTTCGTCCAGTTCTTCACAAAAGTCACCTGTAAATCATTCAGAAGACGCCAAGCACTTTTTCTTCTTTTACTGACTTGTCTTCTTTTCCCATATTTTATGATATAAAGAGTATCTGCTCTCCTTAATCCCACTACTGCTGGTGTGATTTTGTAATAATTTCTTTCAACTCTTCATACTTTAAAATCCACTAAACCCACTCCCTCTTAAAGGAATTCTTCCCCTTTATCCATCTCCTTATCTTCATATTCAGCTGGCTGTTCTTCCCAATTGCTTTCTCATTCTTTGCTTCCATGATGGCATACCTAAGAATTGTTTGGTCCCACCAACCTTTATAGATCTCAGTCCTGTACTGGTCTCTCTGTTGTTATCACACTCGTTTCTATTATGATCTTGAGGATTTCCATTTCTTCCTAAGACCCATTTCATCATAACAAGGATCCATAGGATGGTATGGGGGGGATTATAAAACAAAACTGCTTACCCCTGCAAGACCATGGAGAGCTGAAGGCTTGAGACGACATCTTGGAAGAGATGATGGAAAAGCAGGAGAAGAGCCATCAACCCTGCCTTGTGGTGTGGAAAGTGTTTCACACACATCTTCATTTCCTGAAGCACCAAGACTGTCCTCAGCTCTCACAGTGTCACATTTAGCTGCTGCTTAAGAGAAAACAAAGTAAAGAGCACATGAAAATATCTGTAATTTCAAATTAGCGAAAAACACAACAATGGACCAGGATTAGGGAATAAGACAAGTCTTCAAATAGCTCACTGGTTTGCCTGTGTTGCTGAGAAGCAAGCTTTAGCCATCTTGAGAGTGGTTTCGGGGCATTCTAGGAAATAATGAAGAGCTTTCAGGATGATACATATCAAATTTGTTTAAATGATCATAATATTCACCATTACCGAATGAGCACCATTCCACAAGGAACACAGAGGTGGAATCATTCAAATGTAGAGTCTACCATTTTCAAATCATAGCTCTGCCATGTACTATTACCAGTCTATATTTTCTCCTGGGGTGAGGATTGTGAAAAATTTCATCGATAGTCTCAAAATGGTGCTTTCCTTACCTGTAACTGATTCGTATACAAATTCTTTACCAAAATAACCTAACAGAAATATTGATCCCTCGGTAATTGAAAGTACATTGAACAAACTAACACTAAGAAATTTAAATGGTCACATTTTGAAGCATTTCCATGATTTATATTGGAAGGAATTATCTCTTGTAAAAGAAGTTATAAAACCTTACTTCTTAGTAGGATCATATTTCGGTAAATGGAATAGCCAACAGTTTACGTTGCTTCTGTTTCTCAAAACGCAAAAGACACAAATGGCTGTTTAAATTTAGGTCCTTCTGCAGTCCCTGGGTGGCTCAGTCAGTTAAGTGACCGAGTTTTCATTTCCGCTCAGGTTATAATCTCACAATTAGTGGGGTTCAAGCCCCATGTCCGGCTCTGTGATGATGGCGCAGAGCCTGCTTGGGATGGGTCCACTCCCTCTCTTTCTCTGTCCTTTCCTACTAGCACTTGCTCATTCTCTCCCTCTCCAAAATAAATAAAAAACATTATAAAAAAATTTAGTGCAGCTCCTTCCAAGAAAGAGAGGAAATGAGAAATAAATCTTGTGGGGCAATGATTTATGGATGAAAACCATACAGACACAATCCAAAGCCGTAGGCAAATGTGCTGACAATGGACAGAGAAAGAGTGGTACTAAAAGACCAGGCACTAAAGAAATGTTTTCTGCATGGAAAAATTAGCGTAGTGGGAAAGTATTAAGAAAAACATGGGTGGGAGCACCTGGGTGGCTCAATCAGTTAGGTGTCCAATTTCAGCTTAGGTCATGATTTCGCAGTTCGTGGGTTTGAGCCACACCTTATGCTCTATGTTGACAGCTCAGAGTCTGTAGCCTGTTTTGGATTCTGTGACTCCCTCTATCCCTTCCCCTACCCCACTTGCACTCTCTCTCTTTTTCAAAAATAAACAAACATTAAAAAAATTTAAAAAGCATGGGGGTAGAAGAGGAAGGAAGGGAAAAAAAAAGATATGACCAAACCGTTGAGTGAGAGCTTAAGACAAGGGAAAAATGCATAACTGTGAGCATAATAAGGTTTGTGGGAAAAATAGTTTTCAATACATATATTTAAATATGATTAGGGATATACTATGGACAACAGTCTCTTTAAGATTTTAGTAATTATATACTCTATTATATACCTAAAACAGAGGCTTTTGTTCATAGTATATACCTAATAATACTAACTATTATCACTCTACAATTATCTGTTTATCAATACTGTAATCAAGAATTTAGGTGGCTCCTGGGTGGCTCAATCGGTTAAGCAGCCAACTTCTGCACAGGTCATGATCTCTTGGATCGTGGGTTCGAGCCCTGCATCGGTCTCTGTGCTGACAGCTCAGAACCTGGAGCCGGCTTCACATTCTGTGTCTTCCTCTGTCTCTGCCATATCCTACTCACTCTCTGTCTCTCTCTCTAAAAATAAGAAATAAAGACAGAAAATGTCAAAAAAGGAATTTCCTTTTTTCACTCTAAAAGAAATCGTTCAATTAGTAATCATCTATCACTCCTAAAATCAAACCAAAAACAGAAAAAGCAACATTCCTAATACATCAACTTTCAATATGGAGAAAGAACTGTTGTTGGGAGCTATCTGAACTCACCGGCTGTGTGAAAATTCCTGGTGAGGGTACGGCAAGTTTGCACAGTTTCTTGCCCCCATACCACTACCAAAATATACCCTCTTGTAACTTTCATTTCTGCGTAGGCACCAAACCTCAGAGTATTTTGTTGATTCATGTCAGGAACGGCCTGTCCCCCTACCCTGTCCCTGAGGTGTGAATGCACCTGGTCCAGGAAAAGACGAGTAAACTAGATACACCCTAATGCAACCAAGGCAAGCAGCATCGAATTTTCCTCTTGCTGACCAATTAACTGATAAGTGACTACTTTCTGGGTCTGGACGCCATTGCAAAAGTCACTACTGCAATAAAATGGATCAGTTGTCTTTGAGACTTTGAGAGCAGGCATTATGTCTCCTGGGAATCCTGTTCTTCTGGGGAACTTTCTCTTAGAGTTATAAACAGCCTAATGACCCTTACTCCTCAAAAACGGACCTTTCCTAAACAATGCTTTTGCCTCCTGCTTAAAGGTCACTTCCTTAGGGATATACCTGAGGTTTGGTAAAAAATACCTGCCCTGCCCATATAATAGCATCAGTGCCTGTAGCTCAGTTTCTTGTGATAATCATTACTACTCGAATTGTAATTTCTACAGAATCCATGTCCTGGTAAATTGTAAAAAGTATCTATGAGAAATCAATTACTGCTCTCTCTGCTCCTGGTACCTTTCACCATAAATCAAGCTAGAGAATCAGACAGGACAGAGATGCCTGCCTGGTGACCAGAAACAAACTCGAGGCTCTCTCATGCTCTCTCGCTGACACCGTCCATTCTTCGGGGAACGCTGGACCTGCTGGAGCTGGACTCCAGCAAGTGGCGCCCAAACAGGGACCTGAAGGTAAGCCCTTTCCCTTTCTCCTTTGAATTTTCGGGACGGTTAGGACTCCACTGTAGGGTACCACAGACCCTCCTGTAGAGATAGGCAGGTTAGAGTGGTGGATAGTTCAGAACTTCTCTCTCATGCCGACACCGTCCATCCATCAGGGAACCCTGGACCTCCTGGAGCTGGACCCCAGCAAACTGGTAATGAGAATTCTGAGAAGACACGTATACTACCTCCAAAGGATGTATCTAATGGGACACAGATGGCACTGAAAAAAGAAGCTGAAGAATTTATACATCCTAACCATTAAAAGGGAATATAAACTTAAGCCATATCTTTCAAACGCACATATTTAATTAGGATATATTACGCATATTACATTATTTATAACATCTCATTATACAGAATTCCATTCCTTTCTTCAGTTGTTCACATTCAAAAAATAGTCAATTGTTTCTTCCAAGCAAGATGCTATTCTAGGTGCTCCAGGAGATATGCCATTGTGTTTCCTAACCTCTAGCAGCGTATGAGGATTTAGGGGCTTTAAAATGTATACTGAGATAAAAATAAAATCTCTGAAACTTTAAATTTAAGAATCTGATACTAGGACTCTGAGTAGACATTTTTAAAAGCTATCAGATGAAAGATTTCTGAAACTGGACATTTTACAACATGGCTATGAAGAGCCTCTGCTTACAGAGCTGACTCTTACTGGAAGCAAACATGGATTCTTCAGTTAGAGGCAGAACTTTATCTATGCCCTCAATGGAATTATTTCAAAACACAGTGAAATACCTTTGTAATAGAAACATTGAACAGCAGTTTAAATATCTAAATTTCTCCAATTTCTAATATTATTTTAGTCTAAATGTAGAACAAAAGATAGAGACATAGGAAAAAACTATATCCTATGAAAATAAAAAGTGCCCAAGGGGAAAAATGTACGGTAGATAATTGGATCCACTAAAGATTTCCTTTAGGCATGAGTATTCTAAAAGTCATGTTAGTGTAAGTTCAAACTCACAGTAAAAATCCTTATTCTTAAGCAAATGTCCTATTTCCTCCATAATGGGAAAACTTTTCCCAAATAACTTTCCTATCATTATATATTTTCCAGCCCACTCTTTTATCAGATGCTATTTCTAGTACTTACCAAAGTAAAAAACAAAAGAAAAAGTTCCACTGGTCACATTTTTATAAAGGGGTTCCTTCTTGCTAACTTTCCATTACAATCATTAAGTGATAATGAACAGGCTACTGTTACATTTTAAGAGGAAATGATAGATAAAATTAAAAGCAGAG
Source organism: Helogale parvula (assembly GCA_004023845.1). Classification (NCBI taxonomy): domain Eukaryota; kingdom Metazoa; phylum Chordata; class Mammalia; order Carnivora; family Herpestidae; genus Helogale; species Helogale parvula. The sequence goes on along the minus strand of PJEM01008166.1, from coordinate 13,472 downwards.
CAGAAAAATTAGTTTCACAAGAGAGGACATTACCTTGATACCAAAATTGTAGTCTTTGTTCTGTGATGTAGGCCATGGATGATCAACACCAGATTTGCTGGAAAGCCTTAGAGCAAAAATATACAACAGACAAGTTCATTTGTTAAACAAAAATAAAGTGAAAGGTCAGCTGTTTATAAAATGAATTTTCTTGATATGATTAAAATTTGGCCTCTACACTGCAGCAATTTCTTACTTGACACATCCCCAAAGACAAGGGAAATGAAAGCAAAACTGATCTCTTGGGACCTCATCAAGATAAAAAGCTTCTGCACTGCAAAGGAAACAATCAAGAAAACTAATAGGCAACCGACAGAATGGGAAAAGATAGTTGCAAATGACATATCAGATAAAGGGCTAGTATCCAAAATCTACAAGGAACTCACCAAACTCCACACCCAAGAAACAAATAACCCAGTGAAGAAATGGGCAGAAGACCTGAACAGACACTTCTCCAAAGAGGACATCCAGATGGCCTACAGGCACAGGAAATGATGCTCAACGTCACTCATCATCAGGGAAACACAAATAAAAAACCACACTGAGATACCACATCACACCAGTCAGAGTGGCTAAAATGAACAAATCTAGAGACTATAGATGCTGGCGAGGGTGTGGAGAGATGGGCACCCTCCTACACTGTTGGTGGGAATGTAAACTGGTGCAGCCGCTCTGGAAAACAGTGTGGTGGTTCCTCAAAAAACTATCCATAGAACTCTCTTATGACCCAGCAATAGCACTGCTAGGGATTTACCCAAGGGATACAGAAGTGCTGAGGCATAGGAGTACACATGTACCCCAATGTTCATAGCAGCACTGTCAACAATAGCCAAAACATGGAAAGAGCCTAAATGTTCATCACCTCATGAGTAGGTCAAGAAGATGTGGAATATATATACAATGGAGTATTACATGACAATGAGAAAGAATGAAATCTGGCCATTTGTAGGAAAGTGGATGGATCTCGAGGGTGTCATGCTAAGCGAAATAAGTCAGGCAGAGAAGGACATATACCATATGTTTGCACTCATAGGTCTAACAGGAGAACAGCAGAAACCTAATAGAGGACCAGGGGGAGGGGAAGAGGGAAAGAGAGGTGGGGAGAGAGAGGGACGCAAAACTTGAGAGACTATTGAATACTGAAATCGAAATGAGGGTTGAAGGGGAAGGGGGGGAAAGAGGTGGTGGTGATGGAGGAGGGCACTGTGGGGAAGAGCACTGGGTGTTGTACGGAAACTAATTTGACAATAAACTACTTAAAAATAATAAAATAAAATCTTTCTTCCAAAAATATTTGGCCTCTGTTTGTTAATTAAGTTTTCATTTTAACTCTAGTATCATTAACATTCAGTGTTCTATTAGTTTAAGTTGTACAATAAATGATTCACCAACTCCATACTCACCCAGTGCTCATCATGACAAATGCACTCCTTAATCCCCATCACCTGTTTCGCCCCTCCCATCACTCATCTCCCCTCTGGTGACCATCTGTTTCTTCTCTGTAGTCAAGAACGCCTGTTTCTTGGTTTGTCTCTCCCTTTTACCCCCTTTACTCTTTTGTTGTTTCTTAAATTCTACATGAGTAATATCATTTGGTGTTTCTCTTTCTCTGACTATGCTTAGTATAATGGCCTCTAGTTCCATCCATATCACTGCAAATGGCAAGATTTCATTGTTTTATGGTGGAATCATAATCCATAGTGTGTGTGTTTGTGTATACAAGTAAATAAATTTGTACACACACACACTCACGCACACACACACATATGACTTCTCTTTATCCATTCATTTGACAATGGACACTTGTGCTGGGTATTGCAAATAGTGCTGCAATAAACACAGGGCTGCATGTATCCCATCGAATTCATGTTTTTGTAGTTTTTTGCTTAGTATCCAGTAGTGCAATTACTGTGCAATAACTGGATTCCATTTTTTACTTCTGGAGGAACCTCCCTATTGTTTTCCACAGTGGCTGCATCCATTTGCATTTCCACCAACAGGGCAAGAGGAGTTTCCTTTCTCTCCACGTCCTCGTGAACGTCCTTCTTGTGTTTTTGGTTTTAGCTGTTCTGACAGGTGTGAGGTGGTATCTCATGGTAGTTTTGAGGAACATCTTTTCATGTGTCTGATGACCATCTGTATGTTGCTTGGGGAACATGTCTGTTTATGTCTTCTGCTCATTTTTAAACTGGGCTTTATTGGTGGGAGGAGGTTGACTTGTATCAAGTCTTTATACATTTTGGATACTAACCTATTACTGGAGATGTCATTTGCAAATATTTTCTCCCATTCCATAGGTTGTCTTTTAGTTTTGATTGTTTCCTTCACTGTGCAAAAGCTTTTGATTTTCATGGAGTCCCTATAGTTTATTTTTGATTTATTTCCCTTGCCTCCAGAGACATACAGAACTAGAAAAATGTTGCTACAGTCCACGTCAGAGAAATTATGCCTGTGCTGTCTTCAAGGATTTTTATGGTCTCAGGTCTCATATTTAGGTCTTTAATCCATTTTGACTTTATTTTTATGTTTGGGAAAGGCATTGGTCCAGTTTCATTCTTTTGCATGTGGCTGTTCAGTTTTCCCAATATCATTTGTTGAAGGGACTGCCTTTCCCCCACTGGATAGGCATTTCTTGTGGGGAATAGACTCAGGAATCCCCCGGGCTTCTACCAATGGGTTATTAAGGCTTAGAGATATAAAGCTGTAGTATGCTCCCATCCATTTGGGTAAACATGATTGGCACTTCGAGAATAGTATGGTGCAAGGGCACCCTGAGAACAGGGCAGTGCATCACCACCCCAAGGATAGGGGGATGCTGAACACCCAAGATAGAGTGGGATGGGCAAAGGCCCCAGATAGGAATGGACACGAGGACTCCCAATACAATGGCATACGAGGTAAGCATGATTAGGCATGCAGGCCAAAAGTGCTCCCCCGCCCCCCCAATTTACTACTATAGCAGAGAAGCTGCTTTCCCAGGAGAATAGGGCCAAGGAAGGCAAAACAAGTAAACTGGACTACAGACAGCTGTGCTGTAGGTGGATGCTTGACAAAAGGTGTCTTGTTAACCCTGAGGTTCTTTCCCCTACCTGTCTTCTCCCCAAGCTAGCTAAGACAGACAGGGCGACTCCTATCTCTCTTTAACAACCAACTGCCCATCTACCTGGTGCCCGGATTTTGTTTTATATTGACCCAAGCCCCTAACACTGTATATCTTCAAAACCTTCCCCTCTCCCTCATGCCCATATGGTAACGATTCACAGTTTGTCTCTTTGTGCATGCCCATCACGTTTGTAAGCCTTCTGATCTTAATAAATACAGGGCAGGGACCCTCATTTGGGTCTCTTGTCTTTTCCTGGATATGAGCCATTTCTCTATCCAATATTTTCATCCCACCTCCCACTCTCTTGCTAATACAAGAGAGAAATTTAGACCCAGAGACGAAAACATTTCCTGTTTGAGGATGATTACCTGACCACAACAGTTGTGGATTTAGTTTTGGGTTTTCTTTTCTATTCCATTGATCTATGTGACTGTTGTTATGCCAATACCATACTGTTTTGATTATTACAGCTTAGTAATATAACTTGATATCTGAAATTCTTTTACATCTAGCCTTTTCTTTTTCAGTGATGCCTTGGCCATTTTAGGTCTTTATGATTCTGTACAAATTTTAGGATTATTTTTCTAGCTATGTGAATAATGGTGTTGGTATTTTGACAGGGATTGTATTAAACCTGTTGATTTCTTTGGGTAGTATAGACATTTTAAGAATATGTTTTCTTCCAATCTATAAGCATGGAATGTATTTCTATTTCTTTGTGTCATCTTCCGTTTCTTTCATCAGTGTTTTAGAGTTTCCTGAATACGGGTCTTTCAAAATTTGGTCCCTCTTTTTTTAAATTTATTTTTTTAGTTTATTCTCAAGTTGGTTTCCATAGAACACCCAGGGTTCTTCCCCACAAGTGGCCTCTTTTAAAAAAGCTTTTAGTGATCTATTTTGTCTCCACCTCTCCTAACCTGTGAAACATGCAATGAAGACCCATCTTAATTCCCATATCCACGTGTGACAGGCAGAGAATTCTCTAAAATATGTGAACATTAGATGTATAAAAGTTACCTCAAAGACTTATCACCTTCCATCTGTCAGAAGGGTGCAAATTCAAAACCCAAGAAACAACAAGTGTTGGTCGGGGCATGGGGGAAAAAACCCTTGTGCATAGTGATGGGATGTAAACTGGTATAGCCACTGTGAAAAACGGTACAGAGGTTCCTCAAAAATTTTAAATAGAAATACCATATGATCCAGTAATTCCAGTACTAAGGATTTATTTACTCATGGAAAATGAAAGTACTACTTTGAAAAGGTATATGCACCCCGATCTTCATTGTAGCATTATTTACTACAGCCAAGATATGGTAGCAACCCAATTGTCCGTCAGTAGATGAACAGATAACACACACACACACACACACTCACTCACTGGAATTTTACTTAGCTATAAAACAGCCATTTGCAACATCATGGATCTATCTACAAGATATTATATTCAGTGAAATAAGTCAGACATGGAAAAGACAAATACTATAAGATTTCATTTATACGTAGAATCTAAAAAAGAAAGAAATGAACATGGAAAAAACAGAAACAGACCTATAAATACAGAAAACTGTTGATTACCAGAAGGGAGGGGAGGTTGGGGGATGGACAAAATGGGGGGAGGGGAGCAGGGAAGTTCAGTTTCCAGTAGGAGAACGAGTCCATCACAGGGATAAAAGGTACTACATAGGGAATACAGTCAATGGTATTGAAACAGTGTTCTACATCAACAGATGGTAGCTACACTTACAATGAGCAGAGGGTAACATATAGAGTTGTTGAGCCACATGTTACATTGCATGTCAACTATACAACAGTTTAAGGAAATATACAAACTTTAAGGAACAAATTTCTATGTTATTAGTGAAAATACTCTTCGAAGAGGTTATAATATTAAAAAGTATAAAGTCCAACTTTTTCCCTACACAGGTCTTTCTTGCCTTATTTAGGTCCATATAAACCGGCAAGAGCTTAAAAAACTATAGTGGCATTAAGATAGCCAAGGAGAGAGACGTATAAAATTAGTTCTGGTAGTTGTGCCTCTATGTCTCTATACACTGCCTGGATATTTTCTTTCCTATGAGCTCCCATTCCTTATTACTCTTTGGCATGGCTCAGTGACACTCTTCAACCTTTCTGTCTTTAGCCTCTGAAGGCACAGACTCCTACAACAAGAATGGGCTCAAATGACCCAGGGCAGGAGCTATGTCTTGAACCTGGAGAACAAGCTAAATGGTGTCTGAGTCATCCACACAGTCACCTCAACGGAGGCATGTTATCAACGATGCAGATGAACCTCCACTACAGATTTGACAGGCCCATCCTACTCCTGCCAACTCTATCTGTACATGGGAAGGGCATCACACATTCAGGAAAAGAGGCGGAGTGAGGAGACAGCTGCCTCGAGCCATACATCTCTGGAGTTCAGAATCCCCACCCCCCATTACTGGAGAGGATCTAAGCCACCCTCTGCAGGTTAGGGTGGAAGTAGCTGATATCACATTCCTTCTTGCTGTAAAGAGACTCTTCCCAGTAGCTCAAATGATTTTAATATCTCTCAACAGAAAATTTGAACTATGCTAGTACCTGCAATTAAGCCAACAAACAAAACAGCAGAAACCTGTTCAGGACCCTCTTGAACTCCATTTTTATATGCCTTTCTTAACGACTTCCAGGATCCTGGGTCCTAAATTCCTGTAGTTCATCTTTATCTAACATGTCCAAAATCCCAATATTCTGACATCTTCCCAAAAACTCTTACTCCTGTCCAACTCACTGTTGTTCTTCTTCAGACCGGGTCTCCTCTGCTAATTTGAATCTTACCCTCCTTCGCTGTGTTCTGTATACCTACTCCCCACCTTTCTACTAGTAAAACATTCACCTAAAAGATGGAAGAAAAGAATGAAACCTCAATCTAAATCTGATTTCCATCACTTATAATACCCAAATAAGTCCCTTTAATCTCTTTGCTGCTTCAAATTCTCCATTTAAACAACCATTTGGCAGCGACATTGAACCTCGGTTGAAGTACAAGAAGGCATTTTGATTAGTTAATCTCCAAGGTTCCTTAAATCTTGAGATCCTTGTGTGCTTTTTGTTTTGCCTATAGAAAACTGGAAAGTACTTAGCTGGCAGAAGAGGAAAAAATAATGGAATAAAAGAGATATCAAGAAATGCAGAAAAGAGTGTAGAAAAGCAAAAAAAAAAAAAAAAAGCATCGGAAAGCCATGGGAAAAAAAAGTCAGCAAAAAAAAAGGAAAAAGCTTCATAGAACTGGTCAAGGGTACTAGCCCAAAGGGAAAGCCAGACCGGGAAGTCAGGAAACAGAGAATCATATAGAAATATCCTCTAAATAGATGCTGAATATAATTAACATACCATGGACTATACCTAGATATCCGTCTCTTACAGAAAACTCATTCATCTCCATAAGAGGAGATATCACGACATCTAACAACATGCCTGGTTAGGTCTTGCATAGGTAAAGGCTGTGATACCATGGCCATAGCTAACTGAGATCCACCATAAAATCTTTGATGCTAAAACAAGACGCTAGTCACCACTGCACTAATTACATTGAGTTACCACTGGTTGTCAAATATAGTCAGACAAATGCTTGCACTAACCTCCTTTCTTAAGAAAACTCTAAACTAGAGTTAATACATAACGAAAGTTAACACTTGAGATGATCTGACTAGGACCTGTAGCTATAATCCCAGTGCAGCTGAGAAACAAGAGAGTGGATGTGGAAGCTACACAAGCTGACAGTCAAACCACAAGTCAACGACTCATGAACTATGGAATCATGGGTCGAGTAATCAACCGCTCTGAACCACAGTTGTCTAATTAATAAAAAGTAGGCTATCATAACACAGCTACTTGGCAAAGCTATATAACGACTATATAACATAACAAATGTTAAGCATATGATCTAGTGTCTAGTCCAGGGTAGAACACTCAACCAATGCTTCTTTTCTCTGCATTCCCTTAGGGAACACAGAATTCTTTATTTCTTTGTTTAGTCATTTATTTATTTATTTATTTATTTATTTAGATATTGTAATTTTGCACAAATACACACATTTGATCTGGAGAGTGAGTGAGAGAGACAGAGATAGAATATCCCATGCAGGCTGACAGTGCAAATCCCAATGTGGGGCTTGATATCACAAACCTGAGCTGATATCAAGAGTCAGACACAACCAACTGAGCCACCCAGGTGCCCCAAAACAAGTAATTTTTTTAAATCCATAAAAATCCTACCTGTTTTTTAAGGTGTCTTCCTCAGAAGATTCATCTGCCATAAAGACCAAAGAAAAATACATTTTAAATGAATAACAGAAAAATATAGGAAATTAAAAGTTTACAACTCATGATTTGTTACAAAGTATTCCTTTGGGAACACATCTGGACACCACTCCAGAGTTAGTGTTAATTATACGTATGGGAGGCTTCATGCACTAAGAAATCCTACTTTCTCCTCTATATGTACCAAAAGCAAGAATTCTTTATCAGAATTTGTACCTACAAGTGAACTGATGTTTACAATGACCATAACTGATCCTATGACACTGGAGGAAAATGCTGTCATTCGCAAAATAATGATCATAAACTGACAATGTCAATCTTAAATAGGCTGATTTTTATGGACTTCACAACTAGCAAGAGTTCAAAGACACTTATTTTGCTGTAACACAGCAGAACTTCCCCAGCACTTCCACAGGCACTGTTCAGTTTAGGATGAAACATCCCCTCACAAAGTTTGGCCTATAGTTATTGTACTTTGCAGCATGGCCCAAGCATTGCAAACAGACTCTCTCTGGCCTTTTTTCCATCTGCAAGGTAAGTATGAAAGATTTGTGATCCTGTCTCCTTTCATTGCTAGAGTGTTCATCTAGACCCACCTCATAGAGGTGTCAGTGCTATGCAGAAGTACATGATGCCATTTTTCTCAACCCTCCCCATTATGTGACAGACATCAACAGAAATCATGATTTTTCATGTAAGGCAGATGTTTTCAGATCCTATAGTGAGGAACAAAACAACACAAAGGGCAAAGAAGATCTTGAATGACTACATTCAATCACCTTGGAAATTTAATTTTTTAAACAATCAAAAAGATATCCACTGTATAATTCTAACTATATGACTCTCTGGCAAAAGCAAGACTATGAACTAAAGGGTTGGGAAGAAGGGAAGGATGAACCGGCACAGCACAGAGGACCTTTAAGTCAGTGAAACTGTTTCACATGACACCAAAATGGTGGATTCACATTTTTATACACTTGTTAAAACTCAGAGAATGTATAACCCCAAGACTGAACACTTATGGAAATTAGAGACTCTGCCTGAAAATGATGAGTTAGTGTAAATAGACAAATGTACCACTGTCAGGGTGCCAGGGTGGCTCAGCTGGTTAAGCATCCAACTCTTGTTCTCAGCTCAGGTCATGATCTCACAGTTCATGGGATCACGTCCTGCATCAATCTCTGTGCTGACAGCACAGGATTCTTTCTCCCTGCCTCTCTGCTGCTTTCCTGCTCGCACGCATCATACTGTCTCACTCAAAATAAATAAACTTAAAAAAATAGTATCCAAAATGCAGCACTGTGGTGCAGGATGTTGACAACAGGCGAGATTATGCGTGGACAGGACCATGGTATGTTATATGGAGCCTCTCTGTCCTTTCTGTCATATTTTGCTGTGCACTTGTACCTGCTCTAAAATAAAAGGCTTAGTAAGTGTACAAAAAGTCCATCTAAACTAATATGCCTCTATATTGAAGCAAGATACAGACACCTTGAAAATTCAGATAAGGTACAAGTAGCAGAATATCGGTATTAACTCCCAAATTAAAGTGTATGAAAATAGATAAATAAAATGATTTTAATTATACACTTAGGTGAGAAAACAATGGATGAACAGGATCAAATATCGTAGAATTATAAACATAGATTCACCACAATCTGAATCAAACCTGGGTTATCTATATAATTAAGAGTTTTAATTCTAACTTTAAATTAATAAAAACTATGTTTCTTGAATCTATGAATCGTAATGACAGTTGAATCACATAAGAGAAGGTTAAAGTTACCTAACATTGCTCTAGTGGTTTTTGTGCAAGTATCTGCTTAGTATGTATGATGCAACTGAAATCAGTACCATGTCATACCAGCATATTATTGGCTATGAAAATAAGATTTTAAGACAACACCAAAAATTAAGTCAGGGCTATACTTCCTATGCAGAAAAGATTTCATACAGCAGGCCAAGGACTGCCGCCCTTAACACATCCTACATGAATGGCTGGCCCTGGGTTGTTTCCTGGGAACTTGGATTTAAGGAGGGCTCCCACCATTCCCTGGCTGGTTAAGAGTGGCTCACGGTGCCTAAATGCTGGTACAAACAATGTGATTCATGCCATATACTTGATTTCCTTCGGGAAACCTGGAATTTTGGTACCTGCTAAGGGAAGATGCCTATGAGATTAGCGTGGAATGAAAACCTCAGGCACTGAGTATCCATAAGGCTCATACTGGCTGACAACACTTCACATGTGCGGTCATCATCTGATGCTGGAGGAATTAAGCACATCTTGCTTAACTCCACAGAGAAAGGATTCCTGCACACGTGCGCTTGGTCTCCTCTGGCATTCACTCGACGCACCTTTTCTCTGTGCTGATTTGCCTTTGTATCCTTTCACCATAAGAACCCACTGGCATGTGTACCACTCTATGCCGAGTCCTGTCAGTCCTTCTAGTGAACAGTCAAACCTGGGTGTCACTGGGGTGCCTCCAACACAACTGCATTATATGAAATTTTTATTATTTGGGTTGATGTTTTATCATATCAGTCAGATGTTATTTCACAGAGTGCTTTTCTTGAATCTGTTTCTCTTAGTGTCTGCCTTGAAATTTCCTATGTTCTCATATATCCATTTGAAGAAAGGTAGAAAAGGATGAGATGAAGTAATGATGTCAGAAAACATGAAACAAGCAACAGTCTTACTTTAAGCAGAGAAAGAAACCAGAATCCTGATGTTGCCAATATGTTGTATGGTATTCAAAAAAACAGTTAGTTTTCTCCAGCTAAATAGGGCTTAATTCATTTTTACATTGGCAATGAATCAATAACGTAACAGGGATAATTACAGAAAAAATAAAACTATCATACCTAGTATAACAATATACTACTGATTCTAGTTCTTGGTTTCTTTTCTTTAATTTCTTATAAAATTAAAATAACAGTTCATCTACTAAAGGTGGTTACTGATAAAATAATCAAAAAGGCCAAAATATTGCCTCCAAATTGTCAGATGAATTATCCACTCCACCTTGAAAATAGCAGATTTGATTTTTAACGATCAACAGGACTCATTTGAAGAGGAAAGCAGAGTGAGATATCTTATATACAAACAGTTAAAATCTTGGTATTCTAATTGGCCATATATTCTTGGTCAGCCAGAGTTGAGCAATTTCTGAAAAACTATAAAAGCATTTCACGTTAAAACTGTACCAGATAAAAAACTTGTACGTGATAATCCAGAGAAATGCTTTCAATCCTGACAGACCATCATCACTACCACTGTCAAAGGTGGTACAAAGGTACAAGGTACAAAGAAGCTTAGCCTAAGAAACTTATAAAATGTGAGATAAAGTTTAGATTCGGGAACCCATTATCATACAAGGAAATATCCATATATGCCAAACATGCATCTGTTGGAAAACTGTTCTAAAAGTAGTAGATTCCAAGACATTTTTCCTTAGGCTTTCTTTAGGGATGTAATTCATGAAAGGAGAGTAAAAGGAGAGAGATCATAAGAAAGCAAATGAATAGAAAACCAAAGAGAAGAAAGAGAGACAGCAGTAACCAAATAGAGTCAGATATTCAGAAATAAGAAAAAACACACAAAAATAATCACATACTGACTTATTCACTGACATAACTAGCATTTGGAAACTACTAGGAACTAGTATAATCCGCATATCACCTTATATTTTTTCCTTGTTACTGTACTAGTTTTCTACAAGAAAATATTTAAAAGAGAATATTTTCTCCAACCTTCTGGCCTGTAAACTATTTCTGATCAAAACGTAAAACTATTAAATTCAGCTGTATTAAGATTCCATTCCAGAGACAGCGCCTGACAGGGGCTGCCTGCTCTTGCCGCCAGACTTCGTCCAGAAGAGTTGATCCAGGACTTGAGGAAAAACTCAAGTATTCCCATAAGAGAAAGGTAAGAACGACAACACTTTTCCTCACACCTGACTCCTAGGTTTCGACAATTATGGAAGAATGCAGGGCAAGTATATTCACCAGGCAAGACCATTTTCCCTTGTCCCTGCCTGGGTAGGCACTGCATTTACAAAAAGTTAGATAAAACTTTAGTTGATATGATATTTTTCCATGTTTGACACAGAAACTACCTTATGACTCAAAAACTGCTCTTTTGAAAGGGTCACCATTCTTTGAAAAGGTTATGCCAACTTTCAGTAATTTGATAAAATACTCCTTGAAAATTATTGAGTTGTTTCAATATCACGTCCTCTAATACCTCTCCTACTTTGTCCCTAACCACTCATCAGCCTTTTTTCCCTAACTGCCGTTCTTCTATCCATCCCTTCTACATTGGTATTCCCAGGGTTTCTTCACCGGCCTTCTTCTCATACAACATGTGCTCCATCAAGAACAAGCTCAATCTTTATCCGAGCTAGGACTTTGCCTAATAAGTTTAATGAGATTATTTGTAGACTGCATCTCCCAGCTTAAAGGTCTATGTCCTGGTGGAAATTCCAATTATTCAATTATCCAATTACTGAGAATACCCTACATGGATATTCCATCAAACACTTAACATATTCAGAAAAACACTAGTCTTCCCTATTCCTGCTACTCTCCCCTATTCATCTGATAAAATCCTACTCATTTTTCATGTCCAATTGAGAAGACAGTGCACCACCTGGAAACCTATGAATCTTCTTCAATTCCTCTCTCTCCCTAACTTTTTCTATTCTAGAGTCACAAAATCGTATTAAATATACCATTTCTGTCTCTGCCGTATATTTCTCCTGCCACTGCCCTACTCAAACATGAGCTCTTCACTGATGCCTTTCACATGGGAAAAAAAGAAAGAGTGAAAAAAAAGCCACCCACTATTATTGTTATTTCTTAAATGAATAAAATAATTTTAAGCACGGTGCCTGATGCCTTAGTTGGTTGAGTGACCGACTTTGGCTCAGGTCGTGATCTCACACCTTGTGAGTTGGAGCTCCGCGTGGGGCTCTGTGCTGACCGCTCAGAGCCTGGAGCCTGCTTTGGATTCTGTGTTTCCCTATCTCTGCCCCACCCACCCTTGTGCTGTGTCTCTACTTACCTCTAAAAAGGATAAATGTAAATAAATGTAATAAAAATATATAGAACTTTAAAAAATTTTAAGCAAAACAAATGGGAAAGGCATAAGGACCAGGAAAAAAAACGTTCTTAAGCCTCCTGAACTTACCAGTATAGATAGGTGGAAATTTCATAATGGTCTAATACTAGGCTAACAAACCAAGAGCTTCTTTGCCTCCTTGTCTCTTTATGTGGCTTCCATCAATCTATCCTCTATGTAAGGGTTTGTCAAAATACAACCGCAGGCCACATTCATCCTGACAGCTGGTTCTGAAAATAAAGTTTTATTGCAGCATGGTTGCATGTCTTCACTACATACTGCTACAGCTCATTTCACACTACGATGGCAAAGCGGAGAGACCATATTGCCTAAAACAGTCACTGGTCCTTTAGGAAAAAAGCTTGGTGGACCCCCTTTTTATGCCATAACCAGAGTGTCCTAACTCAAATCTAACCTGATTACTCATCTGCTTCAAAATTTCCAAAACCCTCAAATACTGCTGGCTGCCTCCTTAAGAGCCATTCCATACTCTTCATTCTTGCAAGACACTCACAACTGTATTTGGATATTCATTGTCCCAGTACACACAGAAGGTGGCCTCACCCCAGCTTCAGAAAGAAAAAAGCATTATTCTAAGCTAATCACAGTACCTGATTTACCAGTGACTAGTTTAGGAATGAGCATGTGATAAAACCTAGTCTTGAAAATGTCAGAGGAAGTCTACTGCAAGCATCTTCCTAGGTAAAAAAAACACAAAGAAAAAGAGTCCTTCCAGACATTGGACACGGTCATGTGAGAATATGATGTCAGGAGCTGCTGATCCTGGCCGACCATAGGAAGAAAAAAATTCAACCAACTCTAAAACTGAACAAGAGTCTACTGGAATCCTGATGGCATCAGCGAACCATCCAAACAATAATGCTTCCTACTGTTTCAGTCACT
>PJEM01008165.1:0-86015 GCA_004023845.1 Helogale parvula | reverse complement strand
CTGACCTATGTGTCTGTTTTTGTGCCAATACCATACTGTCCTGATGATACAGCTTTGTAGGAGAAGCTAAAGTCTGGGATTGTGATGCCTCTAGCTTTGGTTCTCTTTTTCTTTTTTCTTTTTGTTAATTTATAGTTTATTGTCAAGTTGGTTTCCATATAACACCCAGTGCTCTTCCCCACAAGTGCCCTCCTCCATGACCATCAACCCCCTTACCCTTTCCCCTCCCCCTTCAGCCCTAAGTTTGTTTTCAGTAATCAAATTCAAATTATCATGATTTGCCTCCCTCTCCCTAACTTTTTTTTCCTTTTTCAACATTACTTTGGCTATTCAGGGTCTTTTGTGGTTCCATATAAATTTTAGGATTGTTTGTTTTAGCTTTTAGAAGAATATGGCATTGCAACTTTAATTCTATTTATTCTATTACCAGGCTCCTTAACTGATGACTATGCGTGTGTGTGTGTCTAAGACAATGCTGCCCAATAGAATTTTATGCAGTGATGGAAATGCTCTGTGTCTGCACTTCCCAGGGATGTGGCTGCATGTGACAACTGAGCTGGTGTAACCAGGGAACTGAAAATTTAATTTAATTTAATTTTAATGAATTTACATTTAAATCTACAGCCACTGTACTGGACATCACGGGCCTATAGAGCAAAGGTGTCAGTGTTGTATTTCAGTTCTTCTGACGGTTCCTCTGCTTTATTTTCTTTCTTTCCCCTTCCTGCATTGTTTTATTTTTAAAATTTTATTGTTTTTTTATTGAAGTAGAATTGACACGAATATCCTATTTAGTTTCAAGTGTGCATGATACGTGATTCAATATTTTTGTACATTGCAAATGATCCCCATTAAGTCTAGTCACCACACAAATGATTGTCTTTCCTACACCGTACATTACAACTCCGTGGAGTATTTATTTTAAAACTGAAAGGGTATACTTCTTAGTCCCCTTCACATATTTCACCTTCACCCCTTTACGTCCATCATCCTTTATCCTCCCCTCCTCTGGCAAACAACACTATGTTTACTGTACCTATGCATCTGTTTCTGTTTTGCTTTTACGATTCTACATATAATTGAAATCTTATGTTATTTGTCTTCCTTTGTCTGACATATTTCACTTAACACAATACCCTCTAGGTCCATCTAGGTTGGCAGAAATGGCAAGATTTCATTCTTTGTGATGGCTGAGTAATATTCCATTTTGTGGTGTGTGTGTGTGTGTGTGTGTGTGTGTGTGTGTGTGTGTGTGTTTGCACGTGTGCACCACATCTTCTTTATCCATTCAACTATGGAAGGGCACTTAGGATGTCTCCATACCTTGGCTATTGTAAATAATGCTGCTATAAGCATAAAGGGGGCATATATTTCTTTAGATTAGTCTTTTTGGGTTTTTTAGATATACACCCAGACGTGGAGTTCCTGGCTGTATGAAAGTTGTATCTTTAATCTTTGGGAGCACCTCCATATGGTTTGCAGAGTGGCTGCAGTAATTTACACTCACAGTATACAAGGTTCCCCTCTCTTCACATCCTCATCAATGCTTAATTATTTTTTGTCTTTTTGATAATAGCCAATCTGACCCATGTGAAGTGATATCTTGTGGTTTTGATTTGCATTTCCCTGATGATTAGTGATGCTAAATATTTTTTCATGTGCCTGTTGGACATCTGTATATCTTGTTTGGAAAAAGATGTCATGGTCTTCTGTCCATGTTTAATCAAATTATTTGGGTTTTTTTTAATTTTTTAAAATGTTTTTATTTCTTTTTGAGAGAGACAGTGTGAGCAGGGGAGGGCCAGAAAGAGGGAGATACAGAATCTGAAGACAGGCTCCAGGCTCTGAGCTAGTGGTCAGCACAGAGCCTGATGTGGGGCTCGAACCCATGAACCGTGAGATCATGACCTGAGCTGAAGTCAGACGCTTAACCGACTGAGCTGCCCACGTGCCCCAAATTATTTGTTTCTTTGATATCAAATTGTATACGTTCTTTATATATTTTGGATACAACCCCTTATTGGATGTATAATTTACAAATACTGTCAGGAAGTTGCCTTTTCAATTTGCTGATGGTTTCCTTTGCTCTGCAAAACCTTTTTAGTTTGATGTCATCCCATTTGTTTATTTTAACTTTTTTGCCCTTGCTTAAGGAGAGTGGACCAAAAAAATATTACTAAGACTAAAGTCCAAAAGTTTACTGCCTATGTTTTCTTCTAGGAGTTTTATGGTTTCAGGTCTTTTATTTAGGTCTGTAATACACTTTGGGGCACCTGGGTGGCTCAGTCAGTTGAGTGTCCAACTCTTGATTTCTGCTGAGGTCATGATCCCAGGGTTGTGGAGTTGAGCCCAGTGTCTAGCTCTGTGCTGAGTGTGGAGCCTGCTTAAAATTCTGTCTCCCCGTCTGCCCCTCTCCCTACTTGCTCACTCTCTCAAATAAATAAATTAATTAATTAAATAATACACTTTGAGCTTATTTATGGTGTAAGAAAGTCGTTTAGTTATACACATTTTATATTTGTGCATTTTATTTCCTTAAGTTATTTATTTTGAGAGAGAAAGTGAGAGAGAGCGAAAGGGGCAGAGAGAGAGAGAGAGAGAGAGAGAATCCCAAGCAGCTTCCACACTCTCAGCACAGAGCCTGATGCAGGGCTTAAACCCAAAAACCGCGAAATCACAACCTGAGCCAAAATCTGGAGTCAGACTCTTAACTGATGTTCCCTCAGGCCTCAGGGCCCCCTATATTTGTGCAATTTAATAGAAGGGACCGTAATTCCTTAATACGAAGAAATAATGGGAAGCACTATGTGCATAAATTCTATTTGGATGTGTTATGCAGCCATTTATCATAACCCATCTAGATCCGGGAAACACGGGTGGTGGTCTTTCAGTCAGCTGTGGTAGTCTTAGTCCTCAAAAAGCATTCAGATTATGTTTGCACGACATGCTAATGGGCAAATCAGTCAGCCTAGATGAACATTAGCAACACAACAGAGCCTTCCAATATCCTATTTGCCTGGTGCGTTGGACCAGATTTTCCTCCCTTGCAGACATATGACCTTCCTTTGGAAAGGCTTATCCTTCCTCAGCTTTCATTCACATGACTGTGCTAGAGTTTCACGGTAATCCTACCCACCTTCTTTTAGAATTCAGGGTAAAAGAGTTTCATTTTGGAATATATTCAAGAAAGTGAATCATGTTTCTTATTTTAATAAGAGTGAGAAATTTTATACAATCCAGCAACTTCATGTCCGGGTATTTATCCAAAGAAAACAAGAACACTAATTTGAAGAGATACGTGCACCCATATGTTTTTTGCAGCATTGTTTACAATAGCCAAGATACGGGAGCAGCCCAACTGCCCACTGATAGATGTGTGGATAAATATATATACACATATCTTCTTATCCCTACATTTCCACATCGGGGTATCTATATCCATATATATCTTACCCATATATATATATAACATATTACTCAGCCATAAAAAGAATGGCATGTTGCCATTTATGACAGCATATCGGAGTCTAGAGGGTATGCTAACTAAGTCACATGAAATAACTAGTGTTGGTGAAATATCCATACTACCCAGAACCATCTATGGATTCAAACCCTCATCAAAATCCCAAAGGCATTTTTCACAGAACTGGGACAAAGAATCCTAAAATTTGTAGGGAATCATGAAAGACCCCAAATAGCCAGAGCAACCTTGAGGAAGAACAAAGCCGGAGGCATCATACTCCCCGATTTCAGACTCCTCTGGAAAGCTCTAGTAATCAGGACAATATGGCGCCGGCACAGGGCCAGACACGGATAGATGACAGAAGAGAGAGCCCAGGAGTGAACTCTCACTCATGTGATCAGTGAATTTATGACAAAGGAGGCAAGAGTACGCAAGAGTGGGAAAGACAGTCTCTCCAGTAAGTGGTGTGGGGACAGGCGGACAGCTACCGTGCCGGGGAACGAACCTGGGCCGCTTTCTTACGGCACACACAAAAATCAACTCAAAATAAAAACTTTAATGTAAGACCTGAAATGATAAAACTCCAGGAACGACACCAGGAAGGTTATCAATGGTGCCTCACGTGGAAGAGACGCCCGGACATTGAGGCCTGACTGTGCTCTCCAGGAGGTCATTCCCTACGACCTTGGCCAGAGTGGTTGCAGATGGAGAAGGCGCTGAAGCTGCCACCACGAGTGTAGACCATACTTTCAAGAAGGAGAACATGAGAAGGAGCTACAGAGGGCGGAAGAGGCTTTTGCTGAGGGTGGGAGACACTAGAGTGAGACCTCCCCTCCTTTCAGATGCGCAGGTGAACTTGGTCCAGAGCCACATACGGGGGTCCCTGCGCTGATCTCAGTGACTCCCGAGAGCTTGCTCGCACATGCTTCTGTCCGCTGCCACGTCCACACCTGGGTCTTGGGCTCCCGTCGGTGCGAATCTCAGCCCCGGCAGCGGTTTTTGCACGAATGCACATGGTGGTGTTAACAGCAAGCCGCATCATCACAGATGTCGTAAGTGAAGAAACCTTAAGGAGGTCTGGAAGTGCTCCTGGGGAGGGTTCACCCTGCAAACCACGCTGCCCTCTGTCACCCGCTGCCCTCTGTCACCCGCTGCCCTCTGTCACCCGCGGGCTCCTGCTCACTCTCCCCAGGTCCCTCCTGCTTCTTTAGAGCAAGTACTTTCCTTGTGCCGAGCTGAGGGACCTCCCACAGGCCCCTGCAAGGTGTCACCTTCAACCTCTACAGGCTTATCAGTTTTTTCCAACGATCATCACAGGACCTTTCATGCCACTTGCTAAGAGAGTTCAGTTTTTCTCCGTGCGGTTTTGCTGGCAGGGGTTAAGGGTTTATAGAGAAACGGAGATAGATTCCTCAGGGGAAGTGCGGGAGAAGCTTGGGGGAGACGCAGGGCAGCCTCAGTCCTTACCGCCCTGGGGCAGGAGTAAGAATCGGCGGGAAGGAAGAGGTGACTGGGTGGCAGGGTATCTGCGGGGGGCTGGGCGGCGCAGCCTGGGTTCATGGACTCAGCACCCTCTCTGCGGGTGGGGTGGGGTCACTGGCCCGCACCGAAAGAACCAAAGGTCTGGGATACCAGCCGGAGGCAGAGGGAGGGGAGAGGAAGAGTGAAAGGGGCCGGGCGATGTGGTGAGACCCACAGATGGAGGTGGAGGGACACCTCTGATGGGGCACAGGATTGACAGGCTAAGTCCAGAGTCCTTCAGAGACGAAAGATCACACATTCACGCAACAGCACTAAGGCCGTGGCTGTGGAGTTCTCCAGCAGGGCTGTCCCTAGGCTAGAGATGCGGAGAAGGGCGGGCAGGTGCAGGACGGATCCAAGGCCAAGGGCTGCGGGGCCGGAGAGCAGTGGTGACAGGCAGTGCTAGGGATTTATCGGAAGTCCTGGGAACAACCCACAGACAAGTGCGGGAGCCTCCTGCAGCTCGGGGTCGCCTCTGGCCGACATTCTTTTCACTGTGGACCCGGTTACCTTGGTGATAATGACAATTGTACCAATTGTGCCTAAGCACCGTGGGCAAGCGTTCAAATTTGTGAGTGCCCCTCCGTTTCCTCTGACTCTCGCTGTGTTTTCTTCCACCTACGTGGGTTGAGAATGGGTGATCTTTGATGACTTTATGTTACCTCCTTAAACGGAATTTCCTCCTCACTCTGCCTTTTGCTCCTTTCCTGGTTTATTGCTTTTTCCTACACTGTGGCTCAGGACTGACACCCAGTGGCCTCTTAGTAGCGAGGCGCAGAGATGCTGAGTTTTCTTCAGCTCAGCCCCAGGACACCCCGAAAGCTTGGTGAGGACAAGCGGAGGGGAAACCCCGGCTTCTGGGGGTCAGGCCAGCAGGGCAGCCCCTCAGGAAGCCAGAGGACCCGCAGAAAATAGGAAAGCCTTAGACCTCAGAAACAGATGTGCTCCTTTGAGAGCTATTTAGCCAGAAGCTATGCTAAACTGGGAACTAAGGCAGATTAAGATTTTGAAGAAACAGAAACAAAAGAAAGGAAAGAAAAGCCCTCTAGATTAGGGAGAATTAGGCAAAAGAGAATCTGAATATAAAGACTTTTGGGGAAGATGTGGGCTCTTGGATAAATCACCCCCCTCCCGCCCCCCCCAGCAAATATATACTGAGGATTTACTATAAGGGCTTATTAAATAGTCTTGCTTCCATGGGGGATATAAGTGTGAAAGAATTTTATTTTTTTCCCCCATCATGGCTTTTGACCATGGTCTGTCAAAATACCCCTTTCATGATCCCTGATGAAATCTTGGGCATATATAATAACTCTTCATTACTAAAAGTCCATTTTGTTTAAAACTTCAATATTACCATGGGGCACCTGGTGGCTCACTCATTTGAATGTCTGACATCGGCTCGGGTCATGATCTTGCAGTTCATGAGTTCGAGCCCCAGGTCAGGCTCCGTGCTGACAACTCAGAGCCTGGAGCCTGCTTCGAAATCTGTGTCTCTCTCTCTCTCTGCCCCTTCCTCACTCACTCTCTCTCTCTCTCAAAAATAAACATTAAAAAATATTTTAAGTACTTCAGTGATATCCAAATCAATTCTCAAATATTACCACACTCTCTTACACCCTATGCAGGAGGCCATAAAGGAAGTCTTCATTTCAACAAAGTCGTAATTTTTTAAATGGAGATATAATTGACATATAACGTATTAGTTTTAGGTATAAGATATACTAATCTGATATGTGGATTGTAGGGAAGCAAGAACACCCTGTCCCCTTCAAGGTCCTTCTAGCTGGACTAAGAATCACATTGACATGAGACAGGTTAACGGGAGAAAACAACACTTAACACCGCGCCGATGGGGAATCCAGACATCCAGGCAAAACAGGCAGGTGTGTCATCCCGAACTAAAGAGAAGGGGGTAAGGGTGTGGGAGTTTGAAAGAAAGAATGCATTCACAGGGCCGGTTTGGTAGTTAGACCCATACAGATGGATCACGCAGATTAAATTTACCTCTGCTAATAACTCTTATTCTGGGAAAGACCCCGATTTAGGTTCTTCTCTGTAGTTAAGGGAGGGGCAAAAGTTTCTCCCCAGCCCGTGGGGTCTCCATTGCCTTCAGCTCAAAATAATCTTCATGCCCAAGAGGTGCATCTTGGAGCCTGCCCTCGGCTCCTAGCATACGTTGCAAGATAATCATCACAGTAAGTTTAACTAACATCCGTTATACATGTAGCTTACATATTTTTTCCCTTGGGTGAGAACTTTTAGATTCACTCTCTTAACAACTTTTGAATAGACAGCAGAGTATTGCTAAATACAGTCGCCATGCCATACACTACATCTCTGGGGTAACTTAGGCTGTTGCAAAGTGTTATAATTTTTAAGAACCCAGTTACACAAACCATATTATCTGACCGTATTGTAATAATTGCATCGGAAATAAGTGATAAAAGCTCGGACAAGAATCTGAATGTTTGGAAACTTACAAATACCTTCCCCAATAGTTGTGGGTTGGAGGGTAACACAGTGGAAATGACAGAACATGGACCTGAAGGGCTGGGAAGGCTCTGCTGATCTGAACTTGTGAGTTGAGTCAAAGGAACATTCATAACCTTATCTACATTAAAAAAAATAACAGAATCTGGATGTAAAGAAATGAAGGTTTTTACTCCTGAAGCTATTGGAAGAGTGAAAGGGTAAACCTAAAGGTAAGTAGAAGGAAGGGAGATACCCAGCTGGTTTGGTTGGCAAAGCATGTGACTCTTGATCTCGGGGATGTGAGTTCAAGCCCCATCTAGGGGTAGCGATTACTCAAAAATATAAAATTATAGGGGTGCCTGGGTGGCACAGTTGATTAAGCATCCGACTGTTATTTTTGGCTCAGGTCATGAGTTCAAGCCCCACATCAGGCTCTCTGGCTGTCAGTGCAGAGCCTGCTTTTGATCCTCTGTCTTCCTCTCTATCTGCCCTTTCTCTCAAAAATAAATAAAATAAAATAAAATATTTAAAAAATAAAATTATAAAAAAATAACAAAATTAAAAAGGAAAGTTGATGACAGGAAGTAATAAAGAGTGGGAAATAAAGAATTCGAAAACACACCAAACAATAAAGATAATCAAAAATTAAATATTTTCTTTGTAAAAAGAAAAGGATAAAATAAGCCATTCCCTAAGGAGATGAGCAAGGAGAGAGGCCCAAATAAACAATATTAGGACTAAAAATGGGTATAACTCCAAATATGGCCAGACTTGTAAAACCATGAGGCCACTGTACGTCATTTTGTCAATAAATCTTAAAACTTGCACTAAAGCAGTATTTTTTAGAAAAATATAAAACAAATCCATTTTAATCAGTTTAACTAAGATTAGTTAACATTAAATTAATTCAAGAAGAATTAGACAACCTAAAAAGAACTAGAGTTGATATGTACAACTTTCCTCTTCCGTAAGCTTTTCTGTGTTTTCTTTTACTCTCTGTCAGCTGTGACCTCGGCTCGCCAGGGTCCCTCTCCTGACAGGATGACCTCAACCTTTATTTCAGAAGGTTTCCATCCTCCGCAATCTTGCCTTTCTTTGTTGGACACAGTTTTTCATCAGCCTTTCTCCTGATGGCAGATGGATAATGGTTACAATTATAGCCACGTTTTTATATGCTGCAAAAATTTAAAAAAACATATCCAAGGTTCCATTCAATTTTCAGCACAGAGGTCTGTCTTTATAAAGGTAAAAATTCTGGGGCGCCTGGGTGGCTCAGCTGGTTAAGTGTCCGACTTCGGCTCAGGTCATGATCTCACAGTACATGGGTTCAAGCCCCGTGTTGGTCTCTGTGCTGACAGCTCAGAGCCTGGAACCTGCTTCAGATTCTGTGTCTCCCTCTCTCTGTGCCCCTCCCCTGCTCACTCTCTGTCTCTATCTCTCAAAATAAAAACCAAAAAAAAATAATAAAAATGGCAAATTAAAAGAAATTTTTCTGAAAACACAAAAGTTGAGTGCTACTGTCTTATTTATGTAAATATTGAGAAATAATTAGGGATGGTCATGGAAGAAGGCACTTTTGGTGAAGAGCACTGGGTGTTATATAGAAACCAACTTGATAATAAACTATATATAAAAAAATAAATAGGAAAATTATTCTTTGACTTTCAAAAATATTTTTCATTCTAAGGCACGTAATATTAAAATCTAGGAGCATCTGGTTGGCTCAGTCGGTTAAGCGTCTGGCTTCAGCTCAGGTCATGATCTCACGGTTCATGGGTTCGAGCCCTGCATCGGGCTTTGTGCAGACAGCTCAGAGCCTGGAGCCTGCTTCAGATTCTGTACCTCCCTCTCTCTCTGACCCTCCCCTGCTCATGCTGTCTCTCTCTGTCTCTCAAAAATAAATTTGAAAAAACAAAAAGAAATAAATACATAAATTCTATTGTGCCATTTGGGCGGCTCAGTTGGTTAGGCACCTGACTTCAACTCAGATCATGATCTCTCAGTTTGTGAGTTTGAGCTCCGTGTTGGGCTCTGTGCTGACAGCTCAGAGCCTGGAGCCTGCTTCAAATTCTGTGTCTTCCTCTCTCTCAGCCCTTCCCCCACTTGCACTCTGTGTCTCTCCCTGTCATAAATAAATAAACATTTAAAAAAATTAGAAGACATTAGACTATGTAATACTTAACTTTTCAACAATTACTTACCTTTCTCCTTGTATTACTGAGTACAGCAGATGAGTAGGACAGTTATAATACACCAGAAACGATCAAAATGATTGGATTTATGAAATAACATATTTGTGGGCATAAAAGATGTTATTCATTTAATTTAATGAGAAAAATGGCACACTTTATAAAAACTATAAATCCCACACGGTTATAGATTTAAAAAAATTGTGAGGCACTTAGATTAACAGTGAGGGAGAAAAGCACTGAGATTTTGATTTTATAAAAACACATTATTGATTATAACATGTGAGGGGTGCCTGGGTGGCTCAGTCGGTTAAGTGTCCGGCTTTGGCTCAGGTCATGATCTCATGGTTTGTGGGTTCGAGACCCGCGTCGGGCTCTGTGCTGACCGCTAGCTCAGAGCCTGGAGCCTGCTTCAGATTCTGTGTCTCCCTCCCTCTCTGACCCTCCCCTGATCGCACTGTGTGTTTCTCTTTCTCTCAAAAATAAATAAGAAGCATTAAAAAAAAGAGATTATAACATGTGACATAAAAACTGAGCTAAAAAACACAGGGCAATAGTTTTGTTTTTTAGTTTTGTGTTTGATTTACTAGTAATAGTCCAGAAATGCAAACGCTACGTGTTTCATTTTTATTCCAATATAACAAATTTAAATCGATAAAATTCTGTCTTATGAAAAAGCATCTGAAATGCTCATTTCTGCTCTCAAATATTTCCTATAAAGTGATGCTTAAAATAAGGTGAAATGCAGAATATTACTCTTTCTAGTGGCACAATTTCTATTTTCATGCTGATGTATGCATATTTCAATTTTATTTGTTAAATTGTCTTCTTGGGCACTTGGGTGGCTCAGTCAGTTAAGCATCTGACTCTTGGGTTTGGGCTCATGAGGGGCATGATCTCGCGATTTGTGAGTTGGAGACCCACAGTTCTCTGTCAGCCCCTCCCCTGCTCCTGCTCCCTCTCTTTCAAAGTAAATAAACTTAAAAAAAATTGTCTTCTAAGATCAAAAGTTACAATGTGGTGTGGAATCACAGTACAAACAAGGTGAAAATCGGGGATGGAGTTAGAGGCATTCACTGGAAGTCATTTTGTTTTTTTTAAGGTTTTACATTCAACATGGGGCTCAAACTCATAATCGCCGGGATCATGAGTCACATGCTCTATCTACTGAGCCAGCCAGGGGCCACTTTCTGTGAAAGGTCTGGTTTCTGATGTGTAACGAGAAGGCAGCAGGTTGCAATAGGCTGAGCGTTATTTGTGCTACGTAATTCAGCTGTATCTGTTTCATTGAAAACCCCTCTGTTCGGAAACCTGCTTTACAGTGCGAGCCGGGAGCCGGCACCGATGTGGTGACGCGCCCCCTGCAGGCCATGCCTGTAACTTACATTAGGCTGTGCATTTCCTCATCTTGTTAGTTTCCAGAAACTTTCAGAAACAAGTGACCGCATCTTCTAAGTTGTAAGTCAGGTGTGGAGATGTCTCCAAGCCTCCTCCAGCAAAGTCCAGCTGAATAAACTCAGTGCTGGGGTAGAGGACGGAGCCTAAACTCAGATCAGTAGGGAAACTCTGAAAAGAACCCACACAGCAGAAGGTCTTGCTGCGGACAATTGGAAAGGCACAGCTGCATCAGAATCACGGCCTGCAGGCGTCCGGGGAGCCTGCTCGAGCCTCCTGCCGCCTCCGTTCCAGCTGCCCCACCTGGAGCTTCTGTTATCACTGCAGCTAGTGCTGTGGTGGGTGGTAAGCGGCTTGAGTTGAGGACCAGAGATTGTTGCTGCTGGTGATCTGAAGCCAGGAAGGTACACTCAGAATCTGGGACATAGGTCAGGATTTCATCCGTAAAATACTCATCAGAAGTCAGATCTGAAAATATTCTGTCAGGTAAACTGCTCATTGGAAGTCAGATCTGAAAAACTCTGATTCTGCTGTGTTTGTTGAATAGTTCCAAAATCAATGTCTAAGCCTTTCCTGGTCCTGTATAAGCGCCTGTTAATGTCATATCGAAAGAACCTTAAATGATATCCAGAAAGCATCAGATTTATTTCCTGAGATGAACCAATGGACTCGTGTTTCAGGTCACTATCATTTCCTATTAGGCGGAGTATTATCTTGCTAATTACCGCCTTACTGCATAGGTTTATTTAAAAATCTTTTTAAAGGGTTGCAGTAATTGAAACAGGGTAGAGAAGCCCACACTCATTTTGTTGTATCATAGCACTCAGAGGGAAACTAGGGTTAAGGGATCCTTACTTAAAGTCAATTTGGCAGCAGATTTTTTCCAGTTGTGCTTTTAGTCCTCATTAGTAAAGGATCGTCTGTGGCTGGGGAGGGACGTACGTCATACAACTCAGCCTCCAGTGGTCGGCATTAAAGGGACTTCCATTCTGTCTTCGGAAATGCTCTGCCCCTTCTTCATCTGAGTGCAGTGGCAATTATCTAGGCGCCATGTTTAAGAATGAAGAGTGCAGTCGATTAAGCCCAGGTCTGTTCTGTTTCTTTGGTGAGAAGCCCATGCCCCTCTCTTCAGGTTTAATTGTCCAAACACAGTTCTTGGCCCAACAAAGCATCTTAACAGCCTGATCCTGCCATGCACAGTTCCGAACACTTTTTCCTTTCATAACCCAGACCAGTAGGCGTATAGTTTGTGGTTAGGTCTCAAGATACATTTTTTTGCTCAGATTTAAAGTATGAAATGGAGGTTAAAGTACGGCTGGAGTAACTAGTGAATCGAAGCGATGAAAGTGGAGTAAAAATTCCACTTTCCCTTTCTCATTGTTCGTGACTAGACTGTAACCTCCCTTGGGAATCAGTGCCGGGAATCTGGAAGAATCATCCAGCAGACTCCTTACCTTGCAGATGAACCACATCCTCATAAAAGAAGACTTTGTAAGGGAAGCTGGTGTGGTTAGGACAGACTCTGCCAGGAGGAGGCTATTGGCTCCATCGAGGCTTTAGGGAGGCAGTGCCCAAGCTGAGCTTAAGAGCTTACGTGGTGAAGACCAGCTGCGCCTCCTTTAAGGTTAAAGTCATACGCCCTGTCACCTGTAACACCTGACATGGAGATCCTAGGGAATCTTCCGCAGGAGGAGAAGCCGGAAAGACCAGCATGTCTACAGTGACCACGAATACAAAGCCGTTTGGAGCCCGAACTAGACTTTTCTTACGCCTTTCTGGCTTCTCTGAGTTTTGCTTGGTGGCTGGTGTACCTCTGTATTAGCCAAGGAGGACTTTAAGGCAACAGACAAACCCTTCCCAGGTGTGTGATCCTGAGCCTCTAAACCGTGT
This sequence comes from Helogale parvula, assembly GCA_004023845.1. Taxonomy (NCBI): domain Eukaryota; kingdom Metazoa; phylum Chordata; class Mammalia; order Carnivora; family Herpestidae; genus Helogale; species Helogale parvula. Next base: position 73,082 of record PJEM01008165.1, on the reverse strand, counting down.
TTGTTCAGCCTGATGAATAAGATCTCGTGGAAAAGGCAGCAGGTTACCCAAACGGGGCAACTCTGCAATAGGTGAGTGTTTCTGGCGCTTGGGAAAGTCCGACCTGATTCCCGAAGCTGGGTTTGGCTTCCTGTGTCCCGGGCCGGGGCGGTGGCCGGGCCTGGGCGGTGGGGACCCGCGGGCCGCAGGTGCTGGCGGGCCGCGGGGCGCGCCTCCTTCCCTCTGCTCTCCCGGGGTGGCAAGGGTGCCCCAACCCCCGGTCAGGTTCAGAGTGTGCTTGAAGAGCCTTCGCGGAAGGTAGGGGACAGCAGCGCAGAGGTGAAGACCGTCCACACCTGTGGTGACGCTGCTAGAGAGGGCGCGGGGCCTGCTCCCGGTGCTGCTCCCGTGCCCTTGGGGACACCTCCGGGATGAAGAAGGCGCCCCAGCCCTGTCCCCGGGGTTCTCACCGTGGAGCTCTGAAGCCTCTAGCGGCCTATCTGTGGGCGGGTCCCTGCCCCTGGAGGGGATGGGTGGTCATGGGCAGAGGCTCTGCGGGGTCTTCCCGAGCCACCCCAGCCTTCCATGAGCCGTGAGCACTGGGCGTGGAGGGGTGAAGAAGCGCCCAGAGAACCCCCTGGGGTTCTAACACGGATGTCCCTGCCCCCTGGCCACCACGCATGTGGTATCAGGACCGATCACCACAGCCGAAGAGCACTCCCCTTCCACGACCTTTTCTCAGGGGCCAGAAGAGCCCGAAGGTCCTTGTTTCAAATTCCAATTAAAAGAAGTCACTGTCGTTGGCATTAAGACCCCCAAGCCAACATGGCTCAGAGCTGTGAGGATGGGAAGCAAGAGTCTTGCAGCCCAGTTGTTAGAGGTAAGAACGAAAGGAATCGCCCCGGGCCCTCCGCCTTGATTCCTGGTGTTGCGGGAGAAACACCACCGTGTATCAGTTACTCTGTCTACGACAGACTCTTTCCTCTTCTTAACTGGCACCGTTGGTAACGGAGTTTTTAGTAAGCCCGTTACCATGACCGTATAAGGCTGCCGCCATAACCTGTTTTCCAGAGAGCTACAGGTTACCTGGTAAAGCCAGTGAATTCTGTGGGCGTGAGTGCTCTGCTTTTTTTTTTTTTCTTTTCTTTTCTTTCTTTTTTTTTTTTTTTTTTTTTTTTTTTTTTTTTTTTTTTTTTTTTTTTTTTTTTTTTTTTTTTTTACTGTGAAATGAATCGATTAAGAGCAGTGCTGTATGGAATGGTATGCTGGTAGGTAAGGATTCCATGTGTTCACAGCTGATGATGCCGGCTAATACGTGCTCTGGAAGGAACCTTATTGGTGAGAATAATGTCTGCTGTGATGAGGACAAATCGCCTCCTCTTGTAAGAGGGAAGAGGTCCAGTATAATCCACCTGGTTGGCTGCTTCTCCCCGGGAAGTGGTGCAGTGCTGGAGTCTGTCGGTCTCTGCTATTGGCAGACTAGGCATCCAGGAACGGTGGTAGCCAGTGTTGGAGAGGAGAGACCCCTGCCGCCATGGCCCCTCTTTGTCTGGGAGGAGAGGCTGACTCAAGGTCCTGTGCTCCATCTACGCTGCGTGCTCGTTGGTGTGCGTAGGCGTGGGGTGCAAATATCCACATTTTGTGCCAGTGTGACGAGGGCCGCCGACAGCCCTCCTTTACTGGAAGCATTCCCGCCACTCAGAAACCACCCAAGCCTGCCCTCCGTCACCCCTCAGTTAATATTGTAGGCAGGATTTAGCTAATGCTGGGAGACTTTAAAGAAATAAGAGGGGCACCTGGGGGGCTCAGTTGGTTGGGTCCGGCTTTGGCTCAGGTCATGATCTCACAGTTCATGGGTTCGAGCCCCACGTCGGGCTCTGGGCTGAACGCTCAGAGCCTGGAGCCTGTCTTCGGATTCTGGGTCTGCCTCTCTCTCTGACCCTCCCCTGCTCGCACTGTCTCTGTCTCTCAAAAATAAATAAAAAACATTTAAAAAAATTAAAGAGAAATAAGAGTATCTGCTACAGTAACGGATTGCTTGGTCTCACAGGACCTTCTCAGAAGCCTTATGAAATGCATGTTAGAACTGTCTGGGGGTTGGGGAGAGAGGGAAGCATTTATCAACTGGCCTGCATTCTTCACCTGCCAAGGATCTCCGCCCGGAGCACTGACTCTGCCACACGTGGGGTGTGTGTGTTGTGTGAGTGCTGCTGAGGGGCTTCCCAGGGCCGGGGAAATGCCTAGCTCACTGGTAGGTGCCGTCAGGTTGTATCTGGGTGAAAATGGCCAAAGAGGTCAGAAGAGGTGAATTTATAGGATGTGTAAGAATTGGGAAGAGAATTAATTCTCTAATTTGCACACATATGATGGTCTATGTAGAAAATCCCAGGTAAATTACAGGAAACTAATAGAACCAATAAAAGACTTCAGTAGCACTTCTGGATAGATCAGTGGACAAAAATTTAGTGTATCTGTATGAAATTAGAAAAGGTGTTCACCACGAAGTCAATCCGGGGGGCAGGGGAATCCCTTGCACTGATTCGCCAGCGTGTGGACTATCTGAACCAATCAAGAAGGCAAGGGGGATGGGACTGTCTTGATTGGCTAAGGGGGTTGTCAGTCTCATTAAGCCCCCTGGCTGTTACCCAGGGTAAGAGGTGGAATGAATACCTAGAGATGGTGACTATGCACATAGGTATGAATTGGTTTTTATACATGCAGTTGGGACCACACTGTATGTACAGCTTAACTCTGTTTAGCAATTTGTTTTTGTTTAGAGTAGCATTATTTATATTAATAAAAAATCTTGACACAGGCCAAATGCTCAACAAGAGGGGGCAGTGTATCGCTACTAATAAAGACAAATTATAGCCTCAAAATTTCCAAAGCTTGGAAATGCCTGGGAGTGAAGCTGGTGGTAAAAGGTCATGTTTATATGGTGGTGTTTTCTAGTTCAAAGTCGTCCGTAGTTAGGTCTTTCCTGATGCAGAGAATGGGAACCTTGGGCAAGAGCAAGGTGTTCTCAGAAACACGCTGCAATGCCGTGCGCTCAGGTCTAACGACAACGTCTTGATTCCCCTTCATGGTTTTCAGATTTCCGGCGTGATGAATGTGCTTGCAAAGGGCTGGGTTTTGTTTGTTTTGTATTCTTGGTAAGTCCTGTTTTATCTGTCCCCTTAGTCAGATTCTTTTTCCTCCAAACGGGCATTAGAATACATTCGAACAGGCAGACTTACTAGTAAGTAGCCTCAATAAGGTGAAATAAAAGTGGAAAGAAGTCATGTGCCAATGAGGTGGGGAAGGAGTTAATTTGGCAACGTCCAAGGTCCTGTTTGTGTGTTTTTTTTTAAATTATGGTAAAATATATATAAAGTAAAATGCATCATCTTAATCTTTTTTGAGCGTTCCATTCAGTGGCATTAAATGCACTCACGTGGTTCTGTCAGATCATTGCGAACCATCTACAGAACGTTTCCATCTTCCAAACTGAACTTCTGTACCCGCTAAACAGTAACTCTCCTTTCCCCACTCCCATCAGCCCCTGGTAATCACTATTTTACTTTCTTTCTCTGTGGACTTGCCTCTTCTGTAAGTCCCTTATAAATGGAACCACACAATGCTTTCTTCTTGTGTCTGGCGTATTTCACGTTGCATAAAGTTTTCAAGGTCCATCCATGTTCAGAATTCATGGTTTTTCATATCTTTTTAAAGTCTGCATAATTTTCCATTATATGAGTATACCCCATTTTGTTTATGCATTGGTTCATGGATAACCACCTGCATCGTTTCTACCTCTTGGCCATTGTAATAATGCTGCTGTGGACATCAGTATATGTTTGGACCTCTGTTTTCAATTCTTTGGGGTTTATGTATAGAGGCAGAATTGCTGGGACATGTGGGAATACTATGTTTAATTTTTGAGGAACCACCATACTATCTTGCATATTAGTTGCACCATTTTATATTTCCAGCAGCAATACATAATAATTGCAATTTCTCATTTTCCCAACACTCGTGATTTCTGGTGGGTTTTGGGGGGAGGGGCAGTAAGAGCCATCCTAGTGTGTATGAAGTGGTATCACATTGTGGCTTTGATTTGCATTTCCCTAATGATGAGTGATGATACATAGTCTTTTGTGGGAAGTTTCTTTCAGTCAACGAGTGCCATTTAGGGCCTCCTTCCCTGCACAGATACAAGCAATAGCAGTTCCTGCCCGCTTGCGGCCGAGTGTTTACCCATTTCATAGATTCTCATGGATGCCATCTCAGCTATTTCCTGCTTGAGGCCAGCATGAATAAAGATACTCTGAGCAGCTTTATATGTTCTTTTCTGTGGAAATGTGCTTTCATTTCTCTCGGATAAATATCCAGGAGTAGAATTGCTGTTTATAGTGTGAGCATCTGTTTCGGTTTTTTTTTTTTTTACTTTTATATAAATAGTTTAAATAGAAATAGTTTTATATAAATAGTTTATATAAATAGTATTAAATAAATAGTTTATAGTTTATTACCAAGTTGGTAATCTTCTCCTATGCTGTCGGTTGCCTATTAGTTTTGTTGGTTGTTTCCTTTGCTGTGCAGAAGCTTTTTATCTTGATGAGGTCCCAGTAGTTCATTTTGCTCTTGATTCCCTTGCCTTTGGGGATGTGTTGAGTAGGAAATTGCTGCGGTTGAGGTCAAGGAAGTTGTTTCCTGCTTTCTCCTCTAGGGTTTTGATGGTTTCCTGTCTCAAATTGAGGTCCTTCATCCATTTTGAGCTTATTTTTGTGAGTGGTGTAAGAAAGTGGTCTAGTTTCATTCTGTTGCATGTTGCTGTCCAGCTCTCCCAGCACCATCTGCTAAAGAGGCTATCTTTTTTCCATTGTATACTCTTTCCTGCTTTGTCAAAGATTAATTGGCCATACATTCATGGGTCCATTTCAGGGTTCTCTATTGTATTCCATTGGTCTATGTGTCTGTTTTTGTGCCAATAGCATCCTGTCTTGATGATGACAGCTTTGTAGTAGAGGCTACAGTCTGGGATTGTGATGCCTCCTGTTTTGATTTTCTTCTTCAATATTACTTTGGCTATTCGGGATCTTTTGTGTTTCCATATGAATTTTAGGATAGTTTGTTCTAGCTTTGAAAAGAATACAGGTGCAGTTTTGATTGGGATTGCACTGAATGTGTACATTGCTTTGGGTAGTATTGACATTTTAACAATATTCTTCTGATCCATGAGCATGGGATGTTTTTCCATTTCTTTGTGTCTTCTTCAATTTCCTTCATAAGTTTTCTATAGTTTTCAATATACAGATCTTTTACATTTTTGGTTAGGTTTATTCCTCAGCATTTTATGTTTTTTTGTGCAATTGTGAATGGGTTCAGTTTCTTGATTTCTCTCCATGTTGCTTCATTATTGGTGTATAAAAATGCAACCGATTCCTACAATGATTTTGTACCCTGTGACTTTGCTGAATTCATAAATCAGTTCTAGTAGGCTTTTGCATCTGATGGAATCTTTCATGTCACCTGTGAAACGTGAAAGTTTGACTTCATCTTTGCCAATTCTGATGCCTTTTAGTTCCTTTTGTTGTCTGATTGCTGATGCTAGGACTTCCACCACTATGTTAAACAATGGTGGTAAAAGTGGACATCCCTGTCATGTTCCTGATTACAGGGGGAAAACTCTCAGTTTTTCCCCACTGAGGATGGTATTAGCTGTGGACTTTTCACAAGTAGCTTTTATGATGTTTAAGTAAGTTCCTTCTATCCCAACTTTCTTGACGGCCCTTATTAAGAAAGGATGCTGTATTTTGTCAACGCTTTTTCTGCACCTATCGACAGGATCATATGGTTTTTATCTTTTCCTCTGTTAATGTGATGTATCATATTCACAGATTTGTTGCTCTAGTCCAGCTCCAGCAGGTCCAGGGTTCCCCTGAAGGATGGATTGTGTTGGCAAGAAAGAGTGAGAGAGCCTTGAGTTTCGTTCTGATCACCAGATGGGCACCCCTGCCCTTCTGGCAGGCATCTCTGCCCTGTCTTGTTCTCAAGCTTTATTTATGGCAAAAGATACAAGGACCAGAAAGAACAGTAAATGATTTCTCATAGATAAGTTTTACAATTTTCTAGGACATGGGTTCTTCAGGAGTTACAATTCTAGTAGTAATGGTTGTCATAAAAAAACTTAGCTAACATGCACTCATGTTGTCATAGGTTGTTTTTGTTTTTGTTTTTTTTTTAACAAAACCTCAGGTCTAGCCTTAAGGAAGTGACCTTTAACCAAGAGACAAACAGCATTGTTTAGCAAAGGTCAGTTTTTTTTATGAGTGAAGGTCATTAAGCTATTTATAACTCTAAGAGAAAGTTCCCAGAAAAACAGGTTCTCAGGAAACATAATGTCTGCTCTCACAGTCCCAAAGATGATTGATACATTTTATTGCAGTAGTGACTTTCACAAAGGCGTTCAGGCCCAGTAGGTAGTCAGTTATCAGTTAATTGCTTAGGGGAAAATTATATGTTGCATTAAGGTGTATCTAGCTTACTCATTTTTTCCCTGACCAGGTGCAATCATGCCTCAGGGACAGGGCAGGGGGACAGGCGTCTCCTGACACTAATCAGCAAAGCACTCTGAGGTTTGGTGCCCAAGCAGAAATGAAAGTTTCAAGAGGGTAGATTTTGGGTGCTGTCTAGGGGCAAGAGACTGTGCAAACTTGCCATCCCCTCACCAGGAATTTTTACTCTACTGGTAAGTTCAGATAGCTCCCAACAATTTGTGAATATTAAAGAAGCCCTGTGACCCAGGAATGAATCCCACTTGATCATGGTGGATAATTCCTTTTATATGCTGTTCAATTCGATTTGTTAGTATCTTGTTGAGGATTTTTACGTTCGTATTCATCAAGGATATTGACCTGTAGTTCTCTTTTTTTTTTGCTGGGTCTCTGTCTGGTTTGGGAATCAAAGTGATGCAGGCTTCGTAGAATGAGTTGGGAATTTTTCCATCCATTTCTAGTTTTTGGAATAGCTTGAGAGAATGGGCATTAACTCTGTTTTAAATGTCTGGTAGAATTCCCCAGGGAAGCCATCTGGCCCAGGGCTCTTATTTGTTGGGAGATTTTTGATAATTGATTCAATTTCTTCACTCACTGGTTATGGATCTGCTCAGATTTTCTGTCTCTTCCCCTTTGAATTTTGGTAATGTGTGTGTATTTAGGAATTTGTCCATTTCTTCTAGGTTGTCTAGTTTGTTGGCATATAGTTTTTCATAGTATTACCTGATAATTGCTTGTATTTCTGAGGGATTGGTTATAATAGATCCATTTTCATTTGTGATTTCATCTATTTGGGTGCTCTTTCTTTTCTTTTTGAGGAGCCTGGCTAGAGGTTTATCAATTTTGTTTATTTTTTCAAAAAACCAACTCTTGGTTTTATTGAGCGGTTCAACTATTTTTTTGGATTCTATATTGTTTATTTTTACCCTGATCTTTATTATTTCTCTTCTGCTGGGTTTGGGGTGCTCTTCCTTCTCCCCTTCTAGTTCCTTTAGATGCTTTAAGTGCTATTAGGTGTTAGGTTTTGAATTTTTGCTTTTTCTGGTTTCTTGAAATAGTCCTGGATTGGAATATACTTTCCTCCTAGGACTGCCTTTGCGGCATCCCAGAGAATTTGGATTGTTGTTTTAGTTTTCATTTGCTTCCATATATTTTTTAAATATCTTCTCTAATTGCCTGATTGGCCCAATTGTTCTTTAGTAGGGTGGTTTTAAACTGGAGGTTTTCTAGGCTTTTTCCTGTGCTTGATTTCAAATTTCATAGCATTGTGATCTGAAAGCGTACATGGTATGATCTCAATTCATTTATATTTATGGAGGGCTGCTTTATGATCCAGTATGTGATCTATCTTGGAGAATGTGCCATGGGCACTTGAGAAGAAAGTGAATTCCCTCACTTCAGGATGAAGAGTTCTAACTACGTCTATCAATTCCATCTGTTCCAATGTGTCGTTCAGGTCCATTGTTTCTTTAATGGTTTTCTGTCTGGTTGATCTATCCATGGCTGTAAGTAGAGTATTAAAATCCCCTGCAATTAGCACATTCTTATCAATAAGATTGTTTCTGTTTGTAATTAATTGTTTTATGTATTTGGGTGCTCCCGATTTCAGCACAAAGATGTTTATAATTGTTAGCTTTCCCTGTAATTATTATATAATGTCCTTCTTCATCTCTTGTTACTGCCTTTACTTTAAAGTCCAGTTTGTACGATGTAAGTATGGCTACTCTGGCTTTCTTTTGACTTCCAGTCGCATGGTAGATATTTCTCCATCCCCTTACTTTCAATCTGAAGGTGTTTTCCGGTCTAAAATGAGTCTCTTGTAGACAGAAAATAGGTGGATTTTGTTTTTATCCATTCTGCTACCCTGTGTTGTTTGATTGGAGCAGTCAGTCCATTCACATTCAGTGTTATTATCGAAAAATATGGATTTAGAGTCATTGTGGTCTCTGTAGGGTTGACGCTTATAGTGGTGTCTCTGGTACCATGTGTTTCTTGCAACATTTCTCTCATAGAATCCCTCTTAGGATTTCTTATAGGGCTGGTTTGGTGGTGATAAATTCTCTCAATTTTTGTTTATTTGGGAACATCTTTATCTCTCCTATTTTGAAGGATAGGCTTGCTGGATAAAGGATTCTTGGCTGCATTTTTTTCAGTTCATCACACTGGAGATTTTTCTGCCATTCCTTTCTGGCCTGCCATGTTTCAGTAGATAGGTCTGTAACCACTCTGATAGGTTTCCCTTTGTATGTTAGGGCCCTTTTATTCCCTAGCTGCTTTCAGAATTCTCTTTTTATCTTTGTAGTTTGCCAATTTCACTATGACATGTCATGCCAAAGGTCGATTCAAGTTACGTCTGAGGGAAGCTCTCTGTGCCTCTTGGATGTCAATGTCTATTTCCTTCCCCAGATTGGGGAAGTTCTCGACTATAATTTGATCAAGCACCCCTTCAGGACCTTTTTCTTCTTTCTTCTTCTTCAGGAATTCCTGTGACATGGATATTGCTCCATTTTATTGTATCACCCAGGTCTCGAATTCTCTTTTTTGTGCTCCTGGATCAATTTCTCTCTTTCTTAGCTTCCTCTTGTTCTCTAAGTGTGTCTTCTAATTCACCTATTCTCTCTGCCTCTTCAGTCCATGCAGTGGCAGCCTCCATTTTATTATGCACCTCATTTATAGCATTTTTTTTAACTCATCACAGCTATTTTGAAGGTCCTTAGTCTTTGTGTCAATAGCTTCTCTAATGACTTCCATGCTTTTATCAAGCCCAGCAATTAATTATAGGACAACTGTTCTAAATGCTTGCTCAGTTATGTTGCTTATATCTGTTTTGAGCAGGTCTGTGGCTGTGACTTCTTCCTGGAATTTTTTTAGAGAAGAGTTCTTCCATTTTGTCTTTTTGGCCAGCTTTCTGTCTCTTGTCAGTTTTAAAAGCTTGTTATGCACTCTGCACTTGTGTGTGTTGCTATATCAAAGGAGCTCCTTGACTGTCCAGGGCCTGTTCTTTCAGGGAGCGTTCTTTTGATGGTGTCTCTCAGTTTCTCTTGTTATGCCTTTGGTTATTTTATTTCCCTATTCTGTGGTATTTGGGACTCTCCACCATGTGTACTTTGGCTTGTTTCTTGAGGTAGCCCTGAAAAGGAAAACAGACAAACACATAGGAAACAAAAGCACGCAAATGCACAGACAACTCAAACATGCCGACCAAAAGGGGAAGGAAAAAAAAAACGTGGTGGGGGGGGGACAAAAACAACAAAAGACAAAGGACAGAATTGCCCTGGCAGGTGTCTGAATGAGTAGCTAGCCATTGGAAAGGAGAAGTAGATATCCTCCTCTAACAACTGGGTTGTATGTGGCAAGCTCCCTCTGTCATGATCCAGCTGGAAGCCACCATCTTCCCGCTTTTGCCCTTCTAGCTCTAGAGCACCTGCCTGATGAAAATTTTAAAACAGAGAACAAGAACACCACCCAACCTATTTGCTAAACATTTCCATTTAGGGGAAATCATAAAAGCACAGAAAGGCTCCTGATGTATTGTTTGTTTGTATGCAAATATTGTATATTCAGAGTTAGATCATTCCATAGAGGTATGCTTGTGGGCGTGCAACTGCAATGATTCCCGAACCCACAGAGGCAAGATGTCTGACTCGTGGCTGTAACAAGTTGGTGTGGCTCTGGGCAAAGAAATACTAGCCTTCAAGTTTATAAGTAACACATGTATAAATAGTCCCAAGGGTGTCTGGGTGGCTCAGTTGGTCGAACATCTGACTCTTGATTTTGGCTCAAGTCATGATCCTAGGGTCGTGGGATTTGGCCCTGTGTTGGGCTCTGCGCTGAGCATGGAGCCTGATTGGGGTTCCCTTTCTCCCTCTGTCCTCTCCCCCCTGTTCTGGTGCACATGCTCTTTCTCTCTCAAAAAAAAAAAAGTTTAAGAAGGTAGTCCCAGAACTAAGCTGAATTTTACAATTTTTGCTCAGACTTTGTAAGCACAACAGGTGATCTTCACATCCTCCACTTCTATCATTTTCAGTAGAGATTGAATATTCAACAATAAAAGAAATCCATGTAGACAAGATAAGTTGGTCTAGCGCTTTGGACGATCCTCATATTGCTGAACGGTGCATCTGAACATAGTGTGATGTACATCAGATAGCATGTCCTAAGCCAACATTGTCCAAGGTATTTTGAGTGTGGATGTTTGGATGTACAGAGTGCAACATTTTACATAAGAAGAAAAGGCAAAAGTTATCACCCCCAAAACAAAGTTTACTCAAGTATGGCAAACCAGGCCAGAATGCCCTGTACTTTCTGAGTGATCAGGCAATTGGCCAGGTTCTTCCTCCACACACGTCATCTGATTTGGAAATTACTATCAATAAGAAGACTGTGGGAATGACCAAGGAGCTCAAAACCAGAGCTGGATGTTAAAGACCTTAGACCTTCCTCACACCGGGCATTTGAATGTGAACTACTATCATCCCAGGGAAATCTGGGCTGTTTTGTGCTGACCCTACACTTTACTGGAAGATGCTATGAAAACTGAAGAAAGGGACAAGAAGGGCAGTGCCTTTGTCCATGGAGAGGGCATGCCAAACAATTGTCTGGCCTGAAGTGTGACACTGGTGCTCTGTACTATATCCAGGTCTCTGGAGGGAAAATGTGATTTCTGGAAAAGAGATATATAGTTGACTGTCTTCACCATTTCCACCATGAAAACACTGATATTATTTTATTTCTTTTAAACTAATTTATTTATAGATAGCACGTGTGAATAGGCGAGAGGCAGAGAGAGAGAATCCCAAGCAGGCCATGTGATGTCAGTGTAGAGCTCAACACAGAGCTTGAACTCACCAAGTGTGAGATTATGGTCTGAACCGAAATCAAGAGTTGGGTGCTCGACTGACTGAGCTACCCAGGCAGCCCAAATTTTGTGTTTATTGTACATCTGACTCCCTGTGTGCTGGCTGGGTTGGGAAGAGTTAACCCGGCAGGAATGAACTGAGCCTTCTGACAGGTCTGCTTATGAGGTCGGCCGTGGGCCAGCAATGGAGGACCTAGATTTTGGGAGGGTGCCCATGTTTAACTGAGAAGCTGGGCTCACTGTGCCTAAACCATTTGTGCAAACAGTAAGCTCTAAGCTGAACACCTGCTTTCCTTTGGGAAGTCTGGAATTTGGGTACGTTTCAAATGGCTTCTTCTTTCGGATTTCTTTATGTGTATATGGAAACACATGATTTGTAGGCAAAAATGGATCCCAGTCCTCATAGTGCTCCTGTCCCCGCACCAGTCGATCTTGGCATTTGGTATATTGTATTCCATATAGAGCAACCCCATTATTTTTAAAAGTGACTTGGAAGTGCCTGAGTGATTCAGTCAGGTGTCCGACTCAAGTTTGTGGGTTTGAGCCCCACATCAGACTCTGTGCTGACTCAGAGCCTGGAACCTGCTTGGGATTCTCTTTTCCTCTCTCTTCTGCTCCTCACCCTCTCACTCTCTGTGTCTCTCTCTCTTTAAAAAAAAATTGTGACTTGGTTTCCCACTGTTTGGACATAGCGTTTGGCCAAACCCCTTCTCATGGACATCTGGGTTAGTTCTAAATTGAAGTTCTCATACACAAGGTACCGTAAGTCAACTCTACATTTTAAAGAACAGTTGATCATTTCTCCACTCCTTTAGAAGAAGTACTGAAAGCACTTTGTTTGTAAAGGCCTAGTTAATTCCCCTTAGCTAACTGCAAGATAGGCCTACGTAACCCAGAGATGGGGGCTGAGGGACCCTGAGTCATGTCATTCGTGTAGCCAAGGGTGGCTTCAGGGCCCAGACAGGCATCGACCACCAGCCAACTGGAATCTAATTTCTAAAAAGAATATTGAAAAAGCTGTGTCCAAACAAAATTAAGATTCTAAAATTTGGGGCAGTTGTATGTATCTCCTTAAAAATTTGGCTGTAATGTGTGAACCCAGGTTTGGATCCTGATTTGAACTAGAAAATACAGAAGACAACTGGGGGAACTCGACTACTGACTGGATATTGGATGATATGAAGGAATTTTTATTAAATGTGTTAGACTTAGTGATGGTGTTGTAGTTCTATTTGGTGGAATCCTCATATTTTAGAGATGCATAGTGAAATGCAAGAAGATGAGATCATGATGCCTGCACCTGGCTTTAGGATCCTCCCTATAGGGAGAACTGTGTGTGTGTGTGTGTGTGTGTGTGTGTGTGTGTACGCACGCTTGAGTGTGTGTGTGTGCGTGAGAGGGTGTGAGTATGGTATGCAGGTGGGAGGGTGTGAAGGGGTGTGTTAGCATTTGCAAGAGTTTGTATGAGTGTGTGAGGGCATGCATGAGTGTGAGGGGAGGTATGAGTGTGTGTGTGGGGTATAGGTGGGAGAGTGTATGGGGGTGAGTGTATATGAGTGTGTGAAAAGTGTGAGGGTGTGAGGGTATGCATGGGTGTGTGAGTGTGGGAGGTGGATGTGAGGGTGTGAGGGAGTGGGAGTCTGTGAGGGTATGTGCGAGTGTGAGTATGCATGTGGTGGGTGGGTGTGAAGGGGTATGGGAGTGTGTGCCAAAGTTTATGAGGGTGTGAGGGAGGATGTGGCTGTGGTTGTGCATGTGGGAGGTGGCTGTGAGGGGTGTGTAAGTGTGTGCTCAAGAGTTTATGTGAGTGTGTGAGGTTTGTGTGAGTGCATGTGTGTGTGAGGGTAGGTGTGAGTGTGTGAGGGGTATGAGGATATATATGAGTGTGAAATTTGAGGGTGTATAATTGTGTGTGAAGGTACACATGGGTGTGTGAGAATGTGAGGGGTAGGTATGAGTATTATGAGGGTGTGAGTCTGTGTGAGGATGTGCATGGGTGTGCAAGAGTGCGAGGGGTGGGCGTGAGTGTGTATGAGGCTGTGGGAGGGAGAAGGAGTGTGTGAGGGTGTGGACGAGGGTGTGTAGGGGCGGTAGAGGTGAGTCGTTGAGATCGGGTCACGGAAGTTGACTCCATCCTTCTCTCCTGCACGGCCCAGGGCAGACACCATTTTGTATTTCACGTGTTGTGTGTATCACACGAATAAGCGTGTTACCTTACCCAGCTGAAGGCTAGGCTTTGATGACTGGTTTTTCCTCTTGGGGTGGAGAGAACTTGAAGAGAACATAGGGGTGTGAAGAGGGCCCAGCTCCCGACTGGCTGATTTTAATCCAGGAACTTTCCTCCGGGCCCTCGTCCACGGGTGAGGAGCTTTTGTTGTTCAAGTCGCTGAGTCCTGGGACAAGAAGAAACCAAACCAGACATTTAATTTAATTTAAAAGTTTTTTTTAATAAGCAGAAAGCATTGACTTTAAACATTCAAGAAAGACATCACAAAATGTGAATCAGTAAGTGTGATGATCATAATAATGAGTGAGAAAGAAACATGCCCAAATCAATATCGCAAAGCACGACAAATAAAGTGGTGTCAAAGTGGTATTAGAGTTGAAAGAAGAGAGAAATTAATGCAGTCGGGATGGGGAGGGGTGGGAGGCAGCGTGGGGACAATGGTTTGTTGGAGGTCAGCACACCTGGAGTCAGACCCACATGCATCGTATGTAGCTGTGACCTTGCCCTCTGACCTCTTGCTACAAACTAGATACACTGACCATGGTCAGGAATTACAAACCTTCCATGGACCGACTAAAGCAGGGCCTAGTGTGGTTACAATAGTTCCTAGCACTGTGTTTTCATGTTCATGTATTCATTTCTCAAAGAAATAATACCTTTGAGTAAAACAAACAAAAACCCAACCCCCTTTTTGGCTGACCAGCATTCATTATCCCTTCCTGACAATTCTGCCAATTTCAGCATCAGCACAATCTTGGTTGGCGAGCATAATTCATCCTGGAAATGCACTTGTAATTGAAAGCCCTTGTATCTCAAAGCGAATTTCCCCAAAAGAAATAATGGAGGGGCACTTGGATGGCTCAGTTGGTTAAGCAGCCCACTTCCGGCTCAAGTGATGATCTCACAGTTTGTGAGTTCAAACCCGGCATGGGCTCTGTGCTGACAGCATGGAGCCATCTTGAGATCCTCCCTCTTTCTCTGTCCCTCCCCTGCTCACACTCTGTCTCTCTCAAAATAAGTAGATGAACTTATCTGAGTTTCCAGTCTTCTCTTTTGTTAATTCATTCCACAACCCAAAAATATTCATATAAAAATGATTCCGATGCTGTAACATAATCCAAAATAATAAAGAAAATGTAAAATATAAAGAAAAGTAAATTAACCTGCACTTCCCTTTGAAAACCTTCATGGCAGCTGTGGGGAGACCAGAGAGAGGAGGGTTATGTGTAGGACGACTTTCATGATCACTAACAGAATCACTGCAATCTGTTGGCTCAGTGGAATCTTTTTCAGCGCTGGAGGCATTGTACACACTGACCTGGACATTGACTACAGGGCAGTATTAACAATGTGCTGTCACAGGCTGTGCTGAATGTAACTGGCAAGGACACAGCAGAGGAAAGGGTCTGTATCTCCAGGCAGCCTGACCTAGAATAAAGCAAGTCATTCCTAAGCTTGCTCTTGTCTGGAAAAGCAAAGGACTGTCCATAGTGCCAGTTGTGGATGCCTTCCAACGTTCTGAAAAATTGCTGATTTCTGCCATACACCACAGCCTGAGACCGAGTATCCGGCATGGGAGACAATCACTCACAATCCTGCAGCTAGAGAGAGGGAGAGAACCCTTGGCTCAGTTGTGATCATGTCACGTTCAACATCACGTATGACTCATATTGCAAGACATCCTCATTTATCAAGTTAAAGTTTATTAGAAATGTTTGCTGGTCTTGTGGAACAGTAACAAAAGTTACTTGCAATCCAAGGTTTTACTGTGCTGGACCCTTGTTACACACAGTCTGGGTGAGAGAGGAACTCGGAAGTGCTGCCTTTCTCTCCGGAAGCCCCTTCCTCCAGGACCTAGATGGAGCAAGGCCTCTCTTGAGATTCGGACAAGTCGCTGATCCCAGCAGCAACATCCCAGACCTGGCTCTTCCTTTCGGGAATGCACTCCGTTAGCTCCTGCTCCCCCCTGCCCAGAGCGAGCCTGGGGCCTGCCCATTTCCAGGGCTGGTTCCCTCGGTGTGCCTCCTGGTTTGCAGACAGCTGGCCGTTTCCTCACAGCGCTGGTCTGCTGGAGGTAACCAGAGTCGGGTGTTCCCCATCAGCAAGCAAAACCCCTCATGGTCTGGTCTACCTGGTGGCCAGTGAGGGGCTCCCAGGAAAGAAGCCACCAGCCAGAAAGAGAGACAGATAGGAGTGCAAGCGAGCAGCTGCTCCAGGAGCAGGATGGGCCTGCATGAGCCAGCGTCAGCTGGGAGTTCATGTGGAATCATGGGGAGACAAGAATAAAGGCCTATTTTTTACACCCAACCATTCCCTGCCCCCCACAACCACCAGACCTACCTCTGTCACCTTTTCTGGCTTCCTGTGGGGGCCTATGCTTCAGGCTCTACCCTTCCCATTCAAGTCCATCGACGGATGAATGGATAAATAAGATGTCATGTATATATATATATATATATATATATATATATGTATATATGTGTATAGATGAGTGTATATGTGTTTATATGTATATATGTGTATGTATATGTATATACACAACAGAGTATTACTTGGCAATCAAAATGAAATCTTGCCATTTGGAACTACATGCATGGAACAGAAGGGTATTATGCTAAGTGAAATTAGTTGGAGAAAGACAAATATATAACTTGTGAGGATTTAAGATAAAGAACAGATGAACATCACTAAAGGGATGCAAAAATAATATAAACCCAGGGAGAGGGGCAAAACAAAAAAGACTCTCAAATATAGAGAACACACAGAGGGTTGTTGGGGGGGTTGTGGGAGGGGAATGGTCTAAATGGGTAAGGGGCGTTAAGGAATCTACTCCTGAAATCACTGTTGCACTATATGCTAACTCACTTGGATATTAACTAAACAATAAATAAATTTTTTTAAAAAGACTCCAAACTGTGGGAGCCAATCTGCAACTTCTCAGGGCATGGTCGTCATGTGCTTCCCCATCTACTAAGCAAAGGTCTTCTACCTGCCAACCAACCCGCCACCCACGCCCAGCCCCACCCTACCAATGCCCTTCCCCAGCAGGGAGGGGCGGGCTCGCCATTCCTTTCAGTCTTGCGGACACGCTCATCAGCTCTCATCTCAGACCTGCCTTCCCCTGATTGTCTCCGTCGGACAAGTATCTCAGGCTCGAGTGCTTGGGTCAAGAAAACTGAAATAGAAATTAAGACTTGCGTCTTTTTATGGAGGTGCTCTTTTTAAAATAGAAGATCGTCTGTAAGGCAGTGACTTTTTTATACAATATGCATGGACTTACCCATCCAAGCAAACGTGAACCTGTTCAAATCATGACCCCACACTTACAGAGTGATTCTCATTAGGCCACCATTTCTCCTCGTATTTCTGAAACTCAATTTTGGCAGTTCCCTTGAGCCCCAGAAGCCTGATTTTTCTCTTTCAGTGACTAAGTTCTGAGTACCTAGCATGCTGTAGACATTGGGTCAGGTGCCGGTCAAACTCCTGGCCTCAGAAAGGACACAGAGAGAAGCAATTAGAAGAGACCCAGATAATCTGTTCTTAAATAGTCCAGTGTTTTTAGGACTGTTTATAGTTTGCAAAAAAAAATTCTTTACACCATCCAAACACTGTGAGCAAATTGGCATCTTTTAAGAGTAGTCCTATCTCTAGCACCCAGACTGTGATTTCCAGATGCTGTCTCCAACAAAAGAAACCAAGGATTTTTAGGAAAAATAGCTGATTGGAAGTCTGTAGCAGGAAAGTGCAATATGAATGTGGACTATGTTGTCATACAAGAGGCAAGGAGCTAACAAATTCATTGAGTCATTGAGATCATCTCAAAATGACTCGTGAAAGCTGATATGAAGAGATTCCCTCTGGCCAAGATGGGTCAATGTGAGCATTAATAAGAATGGAAAAAAGAAGGACGTTGTTGGAGATGGTGATTACACCCATCATGGTATTTTGTAATGTTTGTAATCCTCAGATACCTATGTTGTACACCTGAAATAAATATGATATTTTTATGTCAACTATACTTCAGTTGAAAAAAGAATGATAACTGAAGTGGATTTGAGCTCATCAAGTATGTTTAACTCCGTGAGTTCCAAGTGACACTAAAGAAAAATTGGAGGCTAGGGGAAAAGGATGACTTCACCCTTCCTTTCTTTGATATACTGCACGACTGAGTAACTGAGTGGCACATAAAGGGGATTTTAACTTACAAAAGGATTCCAGTTAATGTATGAAGAAGGAATGATAGAACCAGGCCCTTTTGCAAGCCCCTAATGAAATAATGGGTCACCGTGTTAAACATCAATGGTTGTAAACATCACAAAAAGAGAAAGTCTGACTTTTCTGGGGGTGAAAATGTTTAATATAGGGCAACATTTCTCAAAGCATGCTATGCTAAATATTGTCTGTTAAATGTTCTGCCAAAAATTATTTTCATCTTAAGTACGTTTGAGGAATGTGGAACACAGTATCCCTTCCTGCACATTCATCCTGCGCATTAGTATATTAAATTCCTGTAAAAAAAAAAAGTATGAAAAGAAGAGCACTAGCACTGACATCATGGTCCTCCTGATAGAAGGAACTAAGCATTACTTAGGGAAAACTCCTGTAAAAGAGATTGAACCTGAATTTGATCAAGCCTCTAAAAACAACTAAAGGAAATAAGTCCAAGGGACACATTAAATCGTTCCACAGGGATGCAATCTGCAAAACTCAGACAGTGAAAAATTCGGAGGCTCAAACCACTTGGTTTCTTTTACAAATAAATTGTTAAGAGAAAAAGAGATGCAGGGGAGTCTATTCATGAAGAGATTTTAAAGATCCAGCAACCAGTCATAAGGTGAGAAGCTTGTTTCCATCCTGAATTTTTTAATGCTAACTAAATCTCCATTTATGGCAGGAGACAAGTAAAAATTTGAATACTAGATATTTGATAATAAGTAATGTTTTAGATGCGATATTGGCATATGGATTTGTTTAAAAAAAAAAAAAAGGTCATTCCTTTTAGAGATGCAGATGTAAACACAGTGGGTCATGTAAGGGATTTGCTTCCAAATACAGTGGATGGAGGGAAGCAGAGGGGAGTTTGGATGGGGCGTGTCTTGGTTGTGAGTTGATGGTTGTTGGGCTGAGTGATGGGTATATGGGATGCCGTTATATTATTTTATCTACTCTTTTGTGTGTTTGAGTTTCTCAGTAGAAAATTTAAAAATTTTAAAAATTTGTGTGGCTATAATTTTCAGGTGGCTATGTGGTGTCAAACTGATAAAAGAATGGGGTAGATCAAATTAAATCTTCTTTCTCTTAAGAGAAATACCACATGCCATCAGTGACTGCCCCTTGGGATTAGGATAATAGGGATAAAGAAAGTGCTTTACCTCACATGCTTCTATAGACTTTTCCTTTTATAGTGAATATGTATTTGCTTTTATAACATAGAAATCTTCAAGAAAAGATTTTTTCCTTTGTGTCTAATAGCATAGCTCACATGATCACAAAGATCCAATTTCTTTAAAAAATTTTTAATGTATTTTAATGTTTATTTATTATTGAGAGAGAGAGACAGAGCATGAGCATGGGAGGGGCAGAGTGAGGGGGAGACACAGAATCTGAACCAGGCTCCAGGCTCCAGGCTGTCAACATAGAGCGCTGCACAGGGCTTGAAGTCACAGACCACAAGATCATGACCTTGTCATGCTTAAGTCAGATGCTTAACTGACTGAGCCACCCAGGTTCCCCACAAATACCCAATTTCTTAAGGTAATAAAAGGCTTTTTGCAGTTAGGGTTCCTAAATTGAAGAGTATTACATGTTTTGACATCTAAAATTCTGAGGGTTTCTTTGTTTTTAGTCTCACAATCTAGTATTGCGTCATACACATAGTCAAATAGATCATGTCTATTAGGCATAAATCAATTTTGGAAAATGAGTTAGGACTCCAGGGAAATCCCACCAAGGAGTAGAGCCAAAGACACCTCCTCTACTTCACGGCTCTGTTATTTAGTTAGCTGCATGTACAATGTCATATACCCAAGAAGAGTATGAGGATTGAGACTGATAAGAGTGAACGATCTTGTAGCAGGAAGCCAGAAAAAAAAAAACTGGTCAAGAAGCCTACCTTATTGCCCAATAGAACTGGCATGGCCAGACCCAATGGGGATCTGGGACACTGTATAAAAAAATTAACAAAAATGTGTTCACGTTGCTTATTCTTTCTCGAGTGTCCATGACATTCAATTTTTTGTTTGTAGAAGCCAGGGTAGAAATCACACAGTATAATTTATGATAAATTTTTATAAGAGGTCCTCTTCATTTTGGGGACCTGTGTCTTTATGTTATTCTAGCCAGGAGACGATTTCTTCATTCAGTCTACCTGAGACCAGAGACAGTATGGTATGCTGGTAAATGTTTTAGTTTCTCTGTGCCACGAACCACATAGCAAGCATTTACAGGACAACTACTAGGTTTGCAGGAAGGTGTTATGGGGAGAAATATGGCCATAACAACCATCTACTCAATAAATGTGGAGTGTCCCTCTGTTTGGTGAGCATTATTATTTTGCTGTTAGAGATGTGTAAACTGAAGTTCAAAGACATGAAGCTCATTTAGTGAGTGAGTGGAGGAGGCAGATTTGAACCACTGCTCTTTCCCCCCCAGTTCTAAATCTTGGGATATTAATCATCGTGATGGAGGCACAGCAGAAAGATGGACAGTCATGTTCATGCATAAAGAAAGACCTCACTCTTAGCAACAGTGACCATGTCGTATGCTCTGTGTCTCACTTTTCTCTTCTATAAAGCAAAGATACTAACACCTCCCACCTCAAGTTATTTTTAGTATTACATGATAAAATACATGTAAACTGTAAGAACATACCTGGCTTATCAAAAGTACTCCATACATGTTAGATTTTCAAATATAATTGACAGGCAGTTGGTGAAGGGGTTGATAAATTAGTCGATTATGGAGTGGTTTCTCAGGGGAGCAGGTGACCCATGATTCTATAAGCCATTGGCTTATAGAGAAGATCAGAAAAATCCTAGGTATTTGTGGAAAGACTGGGGGACACCGAAGGCAAACATCACCCACCTCCCATTTGCCTCAGACAGACCCTAGATGCAGGTGTGACATGGGAAAAAAGTACATGAGCAGTAAGGGGTTATTGCAGGGTGTGTTTTGAATTAGGAGACTCTCAACTTGCCGCTTCAATAGTGGATCATTAAATGGGCTGGTAACCAAAATAACATGAGGAACTTTTGAAAATACAAACTTAGAAGTTCCAAGGTGGAGATAAGTATGGTGGGGAACTTTTGAGGGCCACTAGCCTAAACCTTTTACTCACTGTTTTATCCCCCAAACCTGGGGCAGTGCCCAGTATGTAGGAAATATTCAATTAGTATTTTTTTAAGCTTATTTATTTATTTTGAAGGAGGGGAGGGGTAGAGAGAGAGGGAGAGAGAGAGAATTCCAAGCAGGTTCTGCACTGTCAGCGCAGAGCCTGATGCAGGGCTTTAACCCAAGAACTGTGAGATCATGACATGAACTGAATTCAAGAGTCAGAAGCTCAACTGAGCCACCCAGGCACCTCAATTAGTGCTTGTTGAAAAAATGTTCTTTGCTCTCCCTTCCTTCCTTCCTTCCTATTCTTGCCTCCCCGAAACACACAGTGCACTATTCTCTCTGTGACATGCTCTCTGAGATGTTCCAAGTATTCAATATAGACGCTCCTCAGGAGTGGGCCCTGGGAGAAGAAGAAGAGACTTTGTCCTTGAGATTTAAGGTGGCATGGTCAGGCCTTCTTGCTCTAAACTCTTCCTCTCCACGCCTGCCAGGCTGCTAGCAATGGCTACTACTGCTGATTTTCCTGTGTTAAATCCTGTTTCAGGAAATTCCAACTACTATGGTGTGATGCATCAGGAAAGGGTGGGTTTTGGAGAGGGGAAAAGAGGAGACGCAGTGGTACAAACACTGTCGTTTATCCCAGCGTAGAACACATTGGGCTGGGAGGAGGCCGGCTGCCACTTTGAGAAACAGAGAGCCTGATCCTGAAGGAATGGTGTGCACGGAAAGTGACAGGAAGTAGCCGCAAGGGTAAGGCCCAGAGCTTGGGGCTGGGAGGAGCACTCAGGAAGCTGGGAGGGGCGGGGAGGGGGCGGGGATAGATGGAGGTCTGCGCATGTGTTTAGAGGGGGTCAGTCCGTGAGTTCCCTGCATAGGGCTCTGTGCTGACAGCTCAGAGCGTGATGCCTGCTTCGGATTCTGTGTCTCCCTCTCTCTCTGCCCACCCCTGCTCGTTTGTTCTCTTTCTCTCTGTCTCTGTCTCTGTCTCTCTCAAAAATAAACATCTTCTGATAATTTTGACAAGCTTCCCCCAATTCAAATTCTAAATGAAGTCTTTTTGACTAATTAGACTCCTTTATTTGGTATGCTCAGTTTCAAAGGAGGCATTGTCATAAGTGATGATGAACTTTCTTAGGGTATATTGTATGAGGAAATGTTATTAATAGAACTATTCCAGAAATTATATAAAGCCCCTAAGGTTTTGCTATAGCCCGGCATAATATTATCACTTATAATTCTATTTATGGAACTACTGTGTGTCACAGAAATAACCAAATTTCCTTTGTCAATTGCATTGTAATGCACTCTCATCAGATCTTTAACCATGGCCGGTTTTTTGTCTTTTGTCATTTCCAGCTGTGGTTTTGCTCTGATGCTCTTACAAATGTATTTCATCTTCAAGGGGATTCATGGAGAGGACTTTGGACAAATACAGGTTTCTGACACCTTTAAGATTGTAAAACTAAACTGGGTAGGAGTTTCTGCACTGGAGTGAAGACTGGATTCCAACAGAACAAGCATGAATAATATGGGGCTGAATGAATTGAGGAAGATGGATATTGTTTCTATGACTCTTATTTGAAACATTCTGTTCCTTCATGTTCTTCCAGATTTAAGAAAACTTTTTCTCTTAAGGTACCTATGACTTTTAGAAATTTGGCAAAATAGGGGCGCCTGCCTGGGTGGCTCAGTCAGTGACGTGTCCGATTCTTGATTTCAGTTCCGCTCATGATCTCACAGTCTATGGAATCAAGCCCTGAGTCAGGCTCTGAACCGAGAGTGTGGATTCTGCTTGGGGTTCTCTCCCTCTCTCTCTCTGCCCCTCCCCTACTTGCATGCACATGCACGCTCTCCTTCTAGAACTCTCTCAAAATAAACATTAAAAATAATTTTAATGTATCTTTATGAATAAAAATGAAACATATCTTTTTCTCCCTGATTCCTCCAGAATTTGGAAACTCTCTCAGTATTTTTATTTTCATGCAAATTATAGTTATTTGCATAAGCTTCTCCTCATAACAGGACACAACTGGAAACAAGGTTATATGAGCAAGGCTTTGACCAAAACGCCATATTTGAGAGAGACATGCATAGACTCAGACGTGAACAGACAGATTTAAGGAACTAAAGGTTGAGTTGATGGGGCCAATAAAGCCTCTCTGGAAAAGTCGACCTGGTACCCCAATTTACAGGACTCCCAGCAGCCTATCAGGTGAGCAAGGAAGGTCACTTTTTGGAAGGCCCAGGAAATGGCATAGTCTGGGGACCAGAGAGAAGAGGAAGGAACCCAGAGCCATAGATAGTTCAGGCCAACCTGATGACAAGTATTTGGCTTGGCTTCTGGCCTTGAGAGGTTATTAAAAGTTCAATCTAGAGATTCTTTATGAAAAGTTCCAGGAAAGCAAGTTTTAAAGAGTCTATGTGGTCAACCCCTCTTCTTGGTCTACTTATGTAAATAACTAGGCCAAGTCTGGCTAAACCTGAACTTATTTTACAAACAAATTAGTCTTAGTTTAGTTCTCCTTGGTGGAAATTAGGGTGATTTTAGAGAAGAAAACATTGTTTCTGTAACACAGTGTTGTGGATGTTGGCTTTTAGTCCTGAGGGTCTTTGAATGTTTGCTGTTTGCCTGTAAAACTGGGCTGGATCCTGAATTCTTCTGGTTTCCTGGAATATCTGACTATGATTCTCCAGACAGAAGTTTCTCATTTTCTCCCATTTTTGGCACTTGGAACCCCTGGGAACTGAAACTGCCTTCCCCCCCTCCCCAAAGCCCTGCAAATGGAGGCTGGACGGCTTGAAGTAAACCTCAGAAAAATGGCCACAACAGCCCTTGTTGAGACAGAAGATCACCAGAGATCTTCAGACTGGAGACCGGGGAACCCATCACATTGCACTGCCTGTCTCCACTCCATCGGAGGTGCCTTGAGCCTGGCATCTAGAAACTTCACTCAGCCAGAAGCAGCAATGGCACATGGTTGCTCATAAAATTTCAGCAGAGCAACTGACAGATCATATGAGGGCAGGAAAGTTAATAAATATCTAGCAGGGACTGTGTCATTTGATGGAGCCAATCAGTAATCAATAAGACAGTCATCACAGGTTCGACCGGGAAGCACCAAATTAGCAGGGGTTTTCCCCTCTCTTCTTTATTTCAGTCTTGTAATCACCTCTTCCTTCTTTCTCCTAAATCTCCTGGCTTTCCCTGCATGAGTGGGTCACTTTTCTGGTTATTCGGAATCTGTGCTCTCCCCCAAATTGCAATTCTGAGACCCCAGATAAAAACCTGTGTTCCTTTTCAACTTCCTCTCCTTTTCTCAGTTGACAAATTCTATCTGCCTCAAACCCTCCAGCCCCTCAGCTATTTCTTCAACTTGGAAAGACTTCTGGAAGGGGGTGTCTTCCCCACTCTGTGACCTGCAAACTCTCCAAACAGTAAGCTGGGGCAGTCATTCAGCTCACCTCATTCGTTTCTTTCTTTCTTTTTTTTTTCTTTCTTTTTCAGAAAGAGAACATGATTGGGGGAGGGTCAGAGAGAGAAGGGGGGACAGAGGATCCAAAGTGGGCTCTGCACCTAGAGCAGTGATTCCAAAGCAGGGCTTGAACTCACAAACCTTGAGAGCGTGACCTGAGCTGAAGTTGGACATTTAACTGAGCTACCCAGGTGCCCCTGTTCACTTGTTGCTTAGAGATTGTTGTGTTTTGTTATCTAATTTGTTTTGAGCACTGTTTTTTCATTCATTTATTCCCCCCTCACTTTTTTTTTTTTTTTTTTTGGTTGTTTCAACAGAGTGGGTAAATCTGGTCCCTCCTCCATCTTGGCCAGAAGTGAAAATACAGGAGTCATTTTTGATGCTTTTGTTTTCAGTTTTAATTGACATTTCTTCATCTAATGATTTGAGGCACTTTTTCATGTGCTCATTGACATATGTTTATCTTTTTTGATGTGTCCAAAACTCTTGCCTTCTTAAAAAAAATTGGCTTGCTTACCTTTTCATTCTTGAGCTGTAGGAATTCTTGCCTTGTGTGTATTGTGGGTACTAGAGTCTTCCATCAGATGAGGGATTTGCAAATATTTTCTCCCCGACTTTAGCATGTTTATTCATTTTCGTAACAATGTCTTTTGTTAAGCAGAAGTTTAAAACATTTTTGATGAAGCCGAGTTTATTAATGCCTTCTTTATGGTAATGTTTTCTGTATTAGTTTTAAGAAATCTTGTTACCTCCAAGCCAATCAGTTATTCTTCATGCTTTCCTCCAAAAGCTTTCTAGTTTCGTGTTTAAGTTCATCTCAGATTAATTTTTGTGTACGGCATGAGATAAAGATGAGGTTTTCCCTATATGAACATCCAGTTGTTCTAGAACCATTTTTGAAAAACAACAAAGGGCTTCTATTCTTTGTTTTGTTTTTATTATTCCATTTAAAAATATTTTTATTTTTTACTCATTTAAACAAATTTTAATTTCAGTATAGTTACCATACAGTGTTATATCAGTTTCAGAAGTAGAATATAGTGATTCAACACTTCATATATGATTCAGGGCTCATACTGATCAGAGTACTCTTTTTTTTTTTCTTTTATAATAATAGTTTGTTGTCAAATGGGTTTCCATATAACACCCAGTGCTTCTCCCCACAAGTGCCCCCCTCCATGTCCATCACCTCCCTCCCCCCTCCCCCTTCAGCCCTCTGTTCTCAGTCTCTCATGATTTGTGACCCTCTCTCTCTCCAGAGTACTCTTAATCCCCTTCACCCATTTCATATCTCCCCCCACCCCCAACCTCCCCTCTGGTGACTATCAGCTTATTCTATTTAGTTAAGAGTCTGGTTTTTTTGTCTTTTGTTTGTTCATTTGTTTTGTTTCTTAAATTCCACATAGGAATGAAATCATATGGTATTTGTCTTTCTTTGTCTGGCTTATTTTGCATAGCATAATATACCCCAGATTCATCCACATCCTTGAAAATGGCAAGAGTCCATCTTTTTTTTATGGCTGAAGACTACTGCCTTGTGCATACACACCACATCTTTACACATTCTTCAGTCAGCGCACACTGGGGCTGCTTCCACAGCTTGTAGATTATCTTGTAGATAACGCTGCTGTAAACATGGGGCGCATGCGTCCCTTTGAATTAATGTTTTCGTATTCTTTGGGTAGTTACCTAGTAGTGGGATTGCCGGGTTATAGGGTAGTTCTACTTTTAGCTTTAACTTTTTGAAGCCTGCACCCCAGACCACTGAGGATCATCCAGGCATAACTTTAACTTTTTGAGACACCTTCACACTGTTTTCCAGGACTGCACCAGTCTGCATTCCCACCAACAGTACACAAGGGTTCCTTTTTAACCACATCCTTGCCAACATTGGTGGTTTTTTGAGTTCTTGATTTTAGCCATTCTGACAGGGGTGAGTATCTCATCCCTGGTTTATGGGATCTCATCATGATTTATGATTTCAAATGGGTTCTGTTCTACCCCAATCTAGTTTTTCAGCCGTTGGCCACGACCACATTATCTTCATCCTGTAGTTGTATAATAAGCTTTGAGGGCAGGTAACGTGACTCTTCCAACTTTAGTCTTTCTTCAAGATTTCTTTGGCTGTGTAGGTCCTCCGTATTTCCATATGAGTCTTAGAATAAACCTGTCAATTTCTACCCAAAATGTTTAATGAGATTGATTGGAAATGCACTGAATCTGTTGAGTCAAGAAATCAATTTGGGGAGAAATGACATGTTAACAACTGAGTTTGCCAACCCTTGGTATTTTAGTGTTGCTATTTATGTAGGGTTTTATGGTAATGTTTTCTGTATTATATAATATAATTGGTATTATATAATTGAATTTTGATGGGATAGACTGGATTTGATACTCTTCTAGGATTTCATCCATTTGATCTACATATTTATGTTTATTGACACAAAGATTTTCATACTATTATTTTATCATTTTAATGTCTGCAGCATTTACAGTACAGTCCCTCCTTCCCGATAATGGTGACTCACGTACTTTCTCTTTATTTTTTCCTTGACCAGTAATATCACTAGAGATATTTTTATTTTGTTTTGGCCTTTTCAAAGAACTTTTGAATAGATTATTTTGAATAGATCTCCATTGTATTTTTTCTGTTTTATACAATCACACTCTTTACTATTTGCTTTTTCTTTTATTTTGAAGCTCTTTTTCTAAGTAGAGTACTTAAAATTAATATTTAGCTCATTAAATTTCAGATTTACTTCTTTTCTAAGTAACTTTACCCTCTAAGTAGTGCTTCAAAAGAATCCCTCAAGTTTGATATGCATGATTTTGTGTTTAGCTTTAAAAAATTTGTGACCTCTTATGATTTATTTTTGACCAATATATTACATTAATATGTTTCTGAATTTCCAACTATGAATTTTAGTAGTTATTGTTTTTGGTTCTGAGCTTATTTGTATTATGATATATCCAATCTTGTATCTTAATATTATTCCTTTGAAATTTGAGATGAAGCCTATGTATGAACAGTTATTATAACTGTTCGATGTGTGCAGGAAAATAACGCATATTCTGCAGTTGTTGAGTGGTATGTCCTATGTGATGCCTATATCTTTCTCTCTCCTTTCTTTTTCTTTTCTTTTCTGATTATTTCAAACAGGAAGGTAAATTTGGTCCCTGTTACTCCACCTTGGCCGGAAGTAGAAATACATGAGCCATTCTTAATGCTTTGGTTTCCTACTCATTTTCGGTTTTAATTTACATCTCTCTGGGGACTAGTGATAACCTTGGGCACTTTTTCATGTGTTCATTGACCATTTGTGCGTGTGTAAAATCTCCACGAGGTCTGGTTTGGTAATTGTGATATTCAAACCTTCTTCATCCTTACTAATGCATCTTCTTTTGACATATCCCAACATTTATTTGTACCTTTGGGGACTACTGTTTCTCTGACAATGGCCCAAGTTAGTCTGGAAGCTGGACACATCTCATTACAACATTCTCTCTCTCTCTCTCTCTCTCTCTCTCTCTCTCTCTCTCTCCCTCTCTCTCCCCCCTACCATTTCCTGGGAAAAGTGGAGCCAGTGGAGGGCGCCGCTAACTGGGGAGGAGAGCTTGTTAGGGGCACAGGGCCAGGGGAGCAAGGGGGAGTGATCTGTGTGGGCAAGTGGGAAGGGGCTGTGCGCAGGGCGCAGGGCTAGGGGAGTAAGTGAAGAGGGCTGTGCGTGGAGGGGGGGCGATGCACAAGGTGAGGGGAGGAAGAGGAGAGGGGTAGGTGGGGAGGGGGCGCAGGGTGAGGGGATCGAGGGGCGAGGGGGAGCGGGAGGGGAGCGGAGGGGGTGCGGTGCGCCGGGCAGAGGGCGAGGCGGGAGCCTAGAGCCACAGCCCTGCTCTGAGCGCACAGGGCGCTGGACTCCAGGATTGGCCAGCCTCCCGAGGAGACGCCAAGGAGATGGAGGGCGGGCTCCCCCGCTGCCTCCAGGCAACCGACTGTGGGAGCCTCGGCCCTTTCCCCCAGGTAATGGGACGGTGAGGAGCCCTCCTTGAGTTTGAGTTAAAATTCAAATTCTCCCTGCCCTCCCCTGGGCTGGTGACTCCCCACCTGGTCCCTGCCCGGCTCCTCCGGTGGATGCTCCTTTCGGTCCCCTTGACTCTGGTGCCTCTGCCTCGAGCCCCTCCGGCCGCAGCCTCCCTCCTGCAGCGCCTGCTTCTCCCGGGGGTGTCCGGAGACCCCCACCCCTCACCCGCGGAAACCTCCCGAGTCCCCACAGGTGAGCTGGCATCACTTGTTGGCGCGCCTGCTGCGCCTGCGCCCTCCAGACGAATTAAAATACACTTTAATCTAGCGTATTCAGTCGGTTCCTGAGAGTATTTAAAAATCGGTGGTTTTGAATTCGCCTGTGACTCCTTATAGTTTTGGCAGGATATCTTGAGGCTATGATTAGCGCGTGTAAATTTAAAATTACGGTTTCTGACTAATTGATCCTTTTATCTTTAGGAAATGACTCTCCTTGGTAATTGTTGCCTAACATATGCTTTCTGTATTGTTAGTGTTGTATCTCAGTGCTCGTGGTTAGTGGTTAGAGTCTGCCTGAGTTTTTAGACGGAGCGTGGCAGAAGTGTGCAAAGACACGTATGTCAGGCCTCAGGCACATAGAATGGAATTAACTGTAATATATGGAATGTTTTCATGCAGTCTATTGTTTTGGGCAGTTTTCGCTAAGTGACTGTGCACTGTGAGCTGCTCATGCTTCCGAGTTTTGCCTGCAGAAATTACCGTCCGCTGAGTTACAAGTGTTCTACAGACGGGATCAGCGTTTGCTTTTTCCAAGTTTATGGGAACTACTAGTCTAGGGCCCGTCTAAACTAAATGTTCAGCAGGAGGTTTGTCCGGAGCCCCAGCTCGTGTGACTTCAGGCTGAAAATACTCCTGAGGCCAGGCTCTGTTTTTTGTCTCCCGTCGACTAAGCACCAAGATTTGGGCTGATAGATTTTCTGGTCTCCCGGAGCTGGGCTGGAGATGGGGAAGTGCGGGGACTGAGGGGCAAACCCAGGTTGTTTCTACATTTTTTAAATATAGTTTTTAATATTAATTTAAAAAATTTTAATGTTTATTTATTTATTTATTTATTTATTGAGAAAGAGAGAGAGAGAGCAGGTGTGCTAGTGGGGAAGGGGCAGAGAGAGAGAAAGACACAGAATCTGAAGCAGGCTCCAGGCTCTGAGCTAGCTGTCAGCACAGAGCCTGATGTGGGGCTCCGACTCAGAGCTGTGAGATCATGACCTGAGCTGAAGTTGGCCCCCCAATGGACTGAGCCACCCAGGTGCCCCTGATGTTTATTTATTTTTGAGAGAGAAAGAGCAAGCATATGTGCGCATACCCACCCCCACACCCATGCACGCAGGGGAGGGGCTGAAACAGGGGGACAGCGAGAGCCAATGTGGGGCTCCAGCTCTAAGGGTGAGATCAGGATGTGAGCAGAAGCGGGACGCCTAACAGACTGAGACACCCAGGCGCCCCTACGTTCATTGGTAAATTGATTGTTTCACCCTCTGGGATCACTTTTGGGGGGAAGATCCCTGTTAGACTCCCCAGCGTGACAGGCTTTCTGGGCTTGTCTCTCTACCCATTCGAGGCCATGAATGTAAACCTCAGAGTCCGCCCGCCCCCACCCCCTTGTTTGGGAAATGTCTGGCTATAGTCTGCACTCAGTCCCTGATTTGCAAATTCTTTAAATTCATGACAGCGCATTGACTCTCTTAAGATTGTCAGGTTTTTAGTTGTTTTTAACAAGAGGAATCATTCAAGTGTTTAGCCCATCACCTTACTAGAAACAGAATCTAAATTTAGTACATGATACCTCCAGCTCAGTTAGGCTGCTTATTTATGCTTTTGTCCTCTCACGTAATTATATATGCCCATACATTACAATTGAGAATATTTGGTTTAAATTCCATGAAAAGAAATTGGGCAGGTGATCAGTTTTAGTGGTTAAGTATGCGGTAACCGTTTCAGCAATGTTCCTGGCTCGGGCCAGTTTTTAAAGAGGATACCACAAAGTTGTGAAGACGATACCACAAGCCACTTACATCTGTTAGTTTGAAACTGCCCAGGAAACTTTACATTTTTTATTTTTAGCTTTTACTTCCCTTCAGTTTATATTTCTATTATAGTAGCCTTCTTCCAACACCAAAACCACACAAGGGAGCTAGGGGAGGCCGGTGGTTGCCCTGCCCCCACAAGATATGTCCATCTGGAGACTCCAAATATGACCTAACTTAGGAGAGGATCGTTGTAGATATAATTACAGATTTTTTTTAAGTTTGTTTATTTTAAGAGAGAGAGGGAACATGAGTGGGGAAGGGGTAGAGAGAGAGGGAGAGACAGAATCCAAGTATGCTCTGCTCTGTCAGCATGGAGCCCAACACGGGGTTGAACTTACTAACCTTACGGTCATGACCTTAGGTGACACCGAGTTGTATGCTTAACTAACTGAGCCACCCAGATGCCCTGATGTAATTAAGGCTCTTAAGAGGAGATTATCCTGGATTATGTAAGGAGTAGACCCGAATCCAATAGCAAATGCCTTTATAATGAGGAAGAGACAAAGGCAGAGCCATAGGAAAAGACACAGAGGAGAAACATGGAGTAAAGTTGAAGACGGAATAGGCGACCAAGGTGATGAATCTACAGAAGCTTGGAGAACAGCATGGACTTCACACGCCCAGCGGAACCAGCCCTGTGGGCACCTTGATTTCAGACTCCTGGCCTCCAGAACCATGAGGGGTTACATTTCTGTTATTTTAAGCCACCTGGTTAAACTTGAACTTGTTTGGACAGCTCTAGGAAACTAACAACAGGGACACACACTCTCTCTGCTCCAATGAGATTGAAAGTCTAGTTTCCCATCAAGTATGATCAAGGTCAGGGACCAGAACAGAACACTCCCAATTTCAAGTTTCCTGCTTGTGTTCTTGCTTCAATCAAATTTCCAGGAGTTTCCTGTTAGTGTACATCCTTAAAGATTTTAACAAGTATAAAGTCTTTCCTATTACTGTTACTTTTTCTCTTTTACCTTTTTTAAACATTAATTTAGAGAGAGCACATGCACATGTGTGGGGGAGGGGCAGGCTCTGCTTGGGACTGGGCAAAGCCCGATGTGGGGCTTGAGCCCACGAATGGTGAGATCATAACCTGAGCTCATGACCGGAGCCAAAGCTGGATGCTTAACCATCTGAGCCACCCAGGTGCCCCCTATTACCACTACTTTTGAACATGCCTCACATCCAGTCTTGGCCCTTCCCATCAGCCCCCTCTTCATCCTCATCTATGATAGTATTTTTAATGTTTGACCCTCCTTCCTGTCTTCTCCTTCACACCTCCCCCCTCCTCCAAACACATTGAAAAAGTCTCTCTGAAATGTTCCGAGTGACTCTGAACTTGGCAGAAAAGTCATTTTTATCCAGTGAAGACCTACAACAAAAGACGTGCTAGAATTTGGATGACTTTATTTATCATCTCAGCAGCTCTGTGAGGTAGGCATCATCGGGACCATTTTATTAAAAAGGACGGTTTTTCACCAGTTTGAATCAGAGAACTGGAACCAGAAGGAGCCTTAGAGATGCTAGTCTGACTGTTTCATTAATTTATTAGACAGTTCTGAGTAACTATGATGTCCTAAATTCTAAGATGCTCTGGGGATTCAGATATAATCGATCTATTCCAGGCTTCTCCTTCTGGTGAACAACTGTATATCACAATGCACACATAGTGCAATTTTGGAGCATTAAGAAATTTGATATCGGGGCACCTGGGTGGCTCAGTCAACTAAGCATCAGACTTAATTTCGGCTCAGGTCATGATCATGATTTCACAGTTTGAGCCCCATGTTGGGCTCTGTGCTAACAGCATGGATCCTGTTTGGGATTTTCTTTCTCTCTCTCTCTCTGTTCCTCCCCTGCTCATGCGCACACTCTCTTGCAAATAAACTAAAAAAAAGATTAAAATTTGATGTTAATTTTAAACCAAGGTAACTATAAGTAGGCATTTTTTACACACTCCAGAAAAATGTAAATGGGCAAAAGTATGTTGTAGACCCCTATTTATGTGGACACCTATAAATCTACATTATTTATAACTATTACATAGTATTTAATAGAAGAACATGCCATAATTTACTTCCTTATTCCTCCATTGGTATTTCCAGAATTTTGTTGCAATAGACATCTTTTTGTACCAATTCTAAGGTATTTCATAAAAAACTTATATTGGAATAAAAGTTGCTGAGTCAGAGGATATTCGTATTTTGATTTGATAGATACTGTCAAACTTCCTCGCCAAGCCAGCGGCATATATTCCTATGTTTATGATGAGCATACACCTCTCACAGCGGGCCCACCAACACCAACTAATGCTCATCTTTAAAGTTCTGCCAATGTGAAGGGTGCAAGTGGCCATCCTGTTTTGATGGAGGAGGGCAGAAGAGAAGGTTAGCGAAGATTCTCACTGTGTTCCCCTTGTATCTGATGGGAGACACATCTGAATGGTCTGGCTCCTCTCTCCTTCTGCCAGGCTGAGTTGGCCTGAGCTAGCCTGCAGAGGGGCAGCAAGGCTCTGGGTGGATGTTAGCGCTCTGGATATGCAGAGGCTCTTCTCGATTGTTCCAGGGTCCTCTGTGTGAAGACTCTGACCTTCAGCGTAGAGGTGGGCCCTCCATATGCATTTTCTCTACTCTTCTCTCTGGGCCCAGAGATATCATCTTTTAGAGAACTAAGTGTTCTGTAGGTCAACATAGGACTGTAACAGCCTAGACCTGTAACGTGGTGTAGAGCAGGTCTTTCTTGTGCATCCGGATGACTGTAAGAGGCTGGCCGTGCTCTCCTGGAGTTTGGCCTTGGTGCAGATAGACCATCCATGCCTGGCCCATGCGGTGGGGAGATGAGCGTTTGGGGGAGTCCATGTTTACGCCAATAGACTCTGTGCTGCACTGTTAGAACTGTTGGTACTAGGGCTGTGTGTCAGTGACTGAGCCTCTAAGCATCACAATATTTGTCATGCTCCCATTTTACTAATGGAAACTTAATTTAAGCATGACTTGACCAATTTTTTTGCAGTGACGAAAACAGCCATTTATTATGTTCACAGAGTCTGTGGGTCAGGCATTCCCAGACAGGGCACGCCAGGGACGTCTTGCTTCTGCTACGTGCTGTCTGGAGCCTCGGCTGGGAGGCTGGAGCAGCTGGGGAGAGAATCTCTGGGAAGCTTGCTGGGGGTGAAGGCAGCTTAGCCCTTGGCTGGACTTGCCAGACGCCTACACGAGGTTCTTGCATTTGTCCCAGCTTCCTCAGAAATGGTGACTGGCTTTGAGGACAGGCCCAAAGGAGAGAAGGCTAGGTGATGCATTACCCCAAGCTTCAGAAGTCATGCCGTGTCTGTTTGGGGCAGTCCCAGGCTCCCACGCAGGTACAAGGGAGGAACACAGACACCACACCCCTCATGGGAGGAAGGTCAGTCACACTGTACGAACAGCCTGTGGAAAGCTGTGGCCATCTTTGGAAAATACAATCCGCCACTTTCCCTAAGTGAATGCATTCTCTTTGTTTCCAGACTGGAAGACATCTGGTCAGATATCTCCCTCCAGAAAAATGTAATTGAAGATCGAAACTGCCGGAATGATAGAGGATAACACATTTGTCTCTGAAAATGAGTCTGGTTCTAGGGACTCTTCAGTTACACGCCTTTGTTTATTGTAGCTTCCCTGGAAGTAAATATCCCATGAAGTATCATTTCCCTTATATTTTTTATGACCTTTGAAATTGCTGACCCTACACTGACCCCCCCCCCCCAGTTGGTATATTCTTCTTAATGTCTTCTCTGTCCTTGGGAAGATCACCAGGGAGGTGAATGGCTAGAAATGCCTTTATTGCATCATAGCCTGTAACCTCAGGATGTATAACCTGGACACAAAACTTGGCCATTTGAACAGGAGACCCACATTCCTGGCCAGGGGTGCCAATTAAACAGTAGTCAATATCCGATATTGTTCCTGGAGTTTCGCTCTGGAAGGATACATTGCATTGGGAGTTTTTTCTCATAATCTTACATTTCACTTCTGACCCTGGAAATTATATTCACACATCATATTTACATCTTTAAAACTAAAAAAATTCTGCTTCCCCATGTTCACATAATTGAGTTCCAGTCATTAAGTTCTTGGTAGTTTGGACACTAGAAATGGAACAGGCCTCCTAAGGAAAGAAGGTAATGGCCAGCACCACAGTCTTGAAGGCATAAATGAGGAGGGTGGTGGGTGTTGAAAACACTTTTCTCGCTCAAATGCTAGATGGTTCCTTGTCTTATGCATCAGATCAGGGCGTCAGTTCAAGAAACTTCCTGAATTCAAATGGGAAACGCAGATAACTCGCCTTCCTTGCTGCTTCTTGGGGTGGAATGTAGTTCTACAACTTAGTTAAAATTCGTCCACTGCCCCCTTCCTTCAGTCCATAGAAAGCAGGGCAGGTCTGTACCGTGACTTTCCTGAAAGTCACTGGCCAGGACACACAACAGCGGGGTCCATCCTAGCTTGACTGCGGCCAACAAGACAGGCATCCTGCACAGGGCATTTGACATCACATGGCCAAGTGTCACAACAGAGGAAGAGAACATGCGTCCGATGTCTGTTCTCATGTAGGTGTCCGTGCACCAAAGAAGAGGGACACTCGTGTTTCGAGTGTTACGAGGAAAACTGAATGCAGTAACGTGCTTTATTAATGTTGGCTTGTTTGAAGAATTGTCATATGAATCCAGTTAGCCTTACTTACATATTGGCTTTTTCAGGCCACGAGTGAAATTTTTAGTGTGCCTCAAAATTAATGATGCCTGATTAAATTGATATTAATAGAGTCAAATCCTGCTCTTTCTGTTTAACATATATTCCATTTGTTTTTCTGGTTTTTGTTTTTTGTTTCACTTTCAACCTACCTGTGTTACATCTGAAATGCATTTTTATAGACAGCATATGATTGGATCATGTTTTTTTTTTCTTTCCACCAATTTTCTCTCATTTAGTTTTCTCACACTTAAGGTAGTTGTCAATATGGCTAGAGTTTATACTGGCCACTCTGGGTTTTTTCTGTTTTGTTTCCTCTGTTTCTTGTTTGTTTCTCTTTTTCCTACCTTCCTGTGATTTATTTGAACATGTTTTAGGATTCTCTCTTGGCTGGGACTGAAAGCTGTCGAGTTTTTTTTTTTAATTTTTATTGTGGTCAAATATATATAACATTTAGCACTTTAGTACGAGAAAGCACACATGAGTCAATAAGGGAGAGAGAGAATCTTAAGTAGGCTCCACACCCAGCATGGAGCGTACGTGGGGCTTGATCCCACAAGCCTCGAATTATGACCTGAGCTGAAGTTAAGAGATGGATGCTTAACTGACTGAGCCATCCAGGCTCCCTGCCTCTTATTTTTAAGTGTACAGTCAGTGGCATTAAGTACATTTACAAGGTTATGAAACTGCCACCACTATCTGCTTCCTGAACTTTTTCATCATCCCAGGCAGAAACTGTGTACCCATTACGCAGGGACTCCCCATTCCTCCATCCCTCCAGTGCCGGTAACTGTCCTATGTTCTGTCTCAATTTGCCTATTCTTGAGTATCTCCCAGTAGTGAGATTCTACGATATGTATTCTTTTGTGTCGGGTTCATTTCACTTAGCACACTATTTTCCACTTCTATCCATGTTGTAGCACCTAGCAGAATATCATTCAATTATTTGGCCAAACAGCGTTCCACTGCATGGATATACACCACATTTTGTGATCAGCTCATCTGCTGATGGGCACTTGGGTCAGTTCCACTGTTTGGCTCATGTGACGGATACCGCACTGGACATTGGTAAACAAGTATCTGTTTGGGCCCCTCCTTGCCTTCAGTTCTCTTAGCTGTACACACAGGGATGGAATTGCCAGATCATCTTGAGTGGTTTTTTTAAGACACAGAAGTTTCCCAAATATTCGATGACATCAGGGAGACTGGTTTTCCCAGGGCTTAGAATAGACAAATGGGGACTATGTTACATAATACCTCAGGACAGAATATTATGTCAAGGTGTTACTCAAAGTTCTCCAGCCACCACTATCATTACTTCCTAAGCCTTTGAGCAGTGTAAGCGGTAAGGGAAAGGTGTTATTGGGGTTAGAGGCACCTAAAGGCTTCGTTTTATTCAGAGTATGCTCTTTAGTGAGTCAGGATCCGAGACTAGAGGAAAGTAAGAATTTCCAGAAAACCATTTTTTTAGGCCATAGTTTGGAGAAGGCTTATAAATTCCATAAAATTAGAGTTGATGGAATCAAGACGTGAAAGCACTCTGTTCCACTGACATAGACATCTGGTTTCTGTTACTCAATTTGCTGCTAACAGGACATGTAACCTGAGGGAAGTGACTTAGACTCTTAGGGCTTCTGCATCCTGTATAATACAACCTGGATGGAGGAGGGGTTGGAGAGTGGAGTGGAAGGGTTGGGCTGGGTAATTTCAGGTCCGTTTCTGCTTTATGCATCTATGATTTTAAAAAGCTTGATTGTCTTCTCATCCAGATCCAATTTTTATTTGTAGAAAGCCTTAATCCCTAGGTCTAGGTTATGTTGATTTATGAAATGTGCTCATTTTAAGTCATCACAGAAGCTATTGTTTGTTTCTCTCATGCCACAGCTTTACTCAACTGAAACTGTGTGACATGAATTTAATATAACAAACATTTACTCAAAGTATTAACCACATAACAGGATCAGAGTTATTGGATACTGTCACAACCTAGATCTTGTATTTACTATTGTATAACTTCAGACTCACAGTCGTTCACTTAAAAGCCATTATGCTCTCCTTAACTATTTTCCATAAACACACCTGCCCTTTACAAACATCTGGTTCTTTCTATGAACTCACTATCTGGTTTCGACTAAATTTTTTCTAGAAATTATAGTAGTATAGATTGGGAAAAGGCCTGACCCTCATTTTCCTGTGATGATGTCCCATGCTAAGTGTTGGGGTTACAACAATAAACGAGACAACCACACCTGCTGGTCTCATTCAGCTTCATGTTCAAACATGAAGACAGATGTTGAATAAGTAATAATAGGTGTGCTGGATGTTAAGATGGAGAAATGCAAAATCTTCCTTGCTATAGAAGCTTATAGTGGGATTTAACCAAAACTTTGGGTGTCACAGAATTCTAGGTGAAGTGGCATTTGAAATTAAATCTGAGGAGTGAGTGGGAGTTAGCCAGGCAATGATGGGGAGTGGGAATGTTAAAGCGGGGGAGCAGCTGACATGCACAAGTCCACAGAGCAGCAAGAAGACTCTGAGAATGTCACACTGGCCAGAGCGGTCAGAGGACTGGGGTGGGTGGTGGGAGATAAGCCTGGAGAGGGAGGCACACTATGAGAGGTGCATTCTGGCCACACTAAGGATTCTGGATTGTTACCTGAACCGATGTGTCCCTGGTGCTGGAAGTCCTGCCTTGAGCACAGAGAACAAATGCCTTGACATGTAGTAGGTTTCTGGTGCAGACTTTAAAAACAAGAACTACGGATGACAGAGTCACCTGGCTAGTGGCTAGGCTGTAACTTTGGTCAGTTGTACTTGATGGGAAGGTAGCAGCTGAAATCAGTCACAATGGAGATGGAAAGAAACACATGGTATGCAAGTTAAGGGTGACTAGAGAAGCATTTCCCTCCCTCTTGACTTTCTTCTTGGCCCAGAAAGGAAGAGGAGCAACCCAACAGAGCTCTCACTTGTTGAGTCCATTTCTATCAATGGTAGGCAGCTATTAGTACAGGCTACAAACAGAACAAAAAGTAGCTGGTTGCCAGCCTTTTCCCATCCAGCTGATCATAAATCTTGTATAAATACACAAATTAAGCTAACCCAGTGGAACAATTCCATTAGAATTGTTTTTTCCTGACTGGCAAAGGGCACCATTAATCTTGATGAGCAAACAACATTCCATATCTCTTTTGTTTTCTCAAAATTTCAAAATCCTTAAAAACCGACTGACTTCTAGAGAGTGGAAAGTTTCAGGGAGAAGGACTGAGCGTAACAAGTGAGGCTGGGACCGTAACAATTGGCAGATGCTTATTGCACCTTCCTGGGTGGCCTTCATTCCAGGCATTGGTGGGAGAAACCAGATGGCTACTGGGGAGGGAGATTTAGGAAGTGAAGAAGAAGAAGAAGAGTAATAAGAAACTAGCAGATTAAAAAGAGAGAGAGAGAGAGAGAGAGAGAGAGAGAGAGAGAGAGAGAGAGAGGGAGGATAGTTGCCAGAAGAGGCCATCAACTCAGGTTTAGAAGGACCGTGCTGAGAGATCTAGAGAGAAGGGGTGCAGTGTGGGTGACAGTGGGCAGAACACAGATCCCCTGGAGAAGGCTGGTGCACAGCTTTGTGGGGTGCAGTGTTCTGTTACCGTGGTTTCTCGCCAGGGTTTGACAGGGAGGGTGAGGGTGCTGGGGAAAGGACTCTCAGGAGAGCACAGCTGAAATGTACATTCTGAGTCAGGCAAGTCTGAAGAGACCTTCGGTTCACAGCCATGCTTGAGTCACCAGCAGGCAGCAGAATGCCCCTCCCATTCCCCTCCAAATCCCCCCAGCATTTTGTTTGCAAATGAGCAGGTTTCTTTTCCCTGGCCAGGTGCTGTTTTGGGGGACGTTCACTGGGGAGGGAGAAGGTTAGGTCGGGGAGTGGTCTAGAAGCTTGTAGGATGCTTCGGTTACTGAAGTGTCATCAGATTAGTCTGTCCGTTTTCAGTAGTCCTGCCTGACAATCATTAGAGCCTTTATGGAATCTGGTTTTTCTTCAGCTGAAAAAAAGTTCTCTTATTATTTCTTCGATCATTCCTTTTCAATTCGTTCTCTTTTTTCCTTATGAAGACAAATTCTTATTTATTCTCATAGTTTCTTCCATTGTGTTTCATAATTTCTCTCTCCGCTATGTTCTTTTATTAGAGGGAGGGGATTAGATTCCTGACACTGGTTTCCTAGTTCACAGACTCTAAGTGTGGTCTTGGTATATTCTGCTGCCTAAGGCCTCTTCTGACTGTGCGTGGCCTTGGCACCCACGGTTCCATTTCTTACGGCTGTTTGTTCCCTTGCTGCTCTCTGTCCATCTTCCTGCCCCGTCTCTGCCACATCTTCCTGCCGATCACTTTGTCCTTTGAGACTTAAATGTCTAACTCCCAATCCCATGCCTGATAGAAGGTTTAATGCCCCTCCTAGGTTTTCTTCCTCTTTTTAATTCCAAAGGGTTTTGTATAAATAGTCCCTTCAAGGTCCAATTTTCTTTGGCCAGTGATCTCCTGACCTCATCCCTCCTTA
This sequence comes from Helogale parvula, assembly GCA_004023845.1. Lineage (NCBI taxonomy): Eukaryota > Metazoa > Chordata > Mammalia > Carnivora > Herpestidae > Helogale > Helogale parvula. The sequence goes on along the minus strand of PJEM01008165.1, from coordinate 33,303 downwards.
GAGCCCATCCTGGTCCAGACAGAGGACCCATCTTTCCCTGTGTTTCCGAAGTGCCATTCACCTTGTGTGGGGCTCTCTTAGCTGGAGTTGTAAGGAGGGGTGACACCACTGCCCTCCAGAGAGCACACACTGTCCTTGAAAGTCCTTCCCCCTCCCCATCTTGGGAGCCCGCATGCACCTGCTCTCCCAGCCGCCGTCTCCCCCGCCTCCCATCTGGTCCTGCTCATTCAAGAACCCGCTTCTCCAGAATCCTAGTTTTTTTCTCTGTCAGTACTTACAAGGCAAAAAAACTATCACTGACTTGTTTTCTCCTCAAGAGTGTCCAGGATCCCTCTATTAAAATGACCATGTTTATACCTCAATGCATTAATGAAAAAGATGTTCTCTCAAGTTCTTCCTTGTGTACTAAGTCCATCTTGGGGAGAGAGAGCTTCACTCTGATCACTCAACTTGTTATTGTTTCCAATCCCCAATTTCCCTCATGTGTATAGTGGTCCTTGAACCCTCTTTGATTTCTCTTATTTCCTTGATTTCCCTGATTTCTCTGAGGTCCCTCAGTGTTGACAGGCCAGGCGGGTTCCCGTGGTGATTGGGCCAGTTTCTTCTGGCAGTTTCCTGCCTCCTTTCCCTAAGTGAGGCTTGTGTAAGATTTATGAAACATGTAATAGATGTACAACCACCAGCAATAAAATACAGACCCTGGCGAGTGTGGTTCTGGTTTGAGCCATTATTGGTCCTCACTCAGAGGCTCGAAGCACCATTAGCCGGGAGTAAATAACACACTTGCTACGTCTGGTCTGTTCTCCTTTGTCTACCTGATTTAGATTCACTTTTGTGACCCCTCTGGTCCTCAGAGCACACCTCTGGGTGCCAGTTCTCTTGAGCTGTCCAGATGCTAAACCAGTCATGGAAGTTCATAGCTGCTTAGTGCACAACTCGCAATGTCCAGTTGGCTAATTGCACACTAAAAAACGCTGCAAAAATGGTGTAAAAAGCCTGTGATATTGCAACAGAACTCTATTAGCTGTTGTGAGTGTAAATTGGCAGAGTCTCTTTAGAAAATTGTTTGACAGTACCTATCAAAGTTGAATGTTTATACACACGTGACCGAGAAATGCCATCTCTGGGTATATTCTCAACAGAAATGAGCACTTACGTCCACCAAAAGTTATGTGCAAGAATATTCATAGCATATTTCATCCTAATGGGAAAAAACAAGGAACGGTCCAAATACCTAACAGTAGTAGGATAAAGAAAATGTAGCACAGGTATGCAATGGAATACTAGGTAGTAATGAAAAGGAACACCCCACTGCTGTGTGTGATAATATGGATAAATGTCACAGTCATAATGGTAGGAGAAAGTCCAGCTGTGTAGCTGTATGATTCCATTTATATGAGAGTCAAGAGTAGGCATAACTAACCGGTGGTGATAGAGGTCAGAAGAGTGCTTGGTACTGGAGGGGGTACAGGCAGGGCAGGAGTTGGCTGGGCTGCCACCAGTGTTCTATACTCTGATGTGGGAGGCAGGTGCAAAGTTGCGTATCTACGTGAGACATCATAGGGATGCCTGAGTGGCTCAGTTGGTTAAGCATCTGACTCTTGATCTCGGCTCAGGTCTTGGTCTCAGGGTCATGAGTTCAAGTCCCATGTTGGGCTCTGCACTGGGTGTGAAGCCTACTTAAATTTTAAAAAAATCATAAAGCTGTACATTCAAGATTAATGCACCTTATTATATATTATACTTCAGTGTTTAAAAAGTATGACGGGAAATGTCGTAAAACTAGGGAAGGAAAATTTGAGAGATTTTCTTGATTTAGGAAGGAGAAAAACACTTTCAGGGCCAGGTGTTACCTAGGACTGCCTTATGCCTAAATCTTGCCTTTATCCTATTAACAGACATTTCTCCTCTCAGAACAGGTTAAAGCTGACTTGCTTCTTCACTGATGATTTGCCATTGAGTCGGTGCCTCCACACCATCATGAGCACCCTAGGGGATACAAGTCCTTAGTCACGATTCGTGTGCTCCAGAAGCTAAGAGTATTACAGAGAGACCCAACTAGCAGAAATAACATATTTAGAGAATTTAGTATTACTCCTTTTTCCTCAAGTACAATTTGTGAGGGTCAGAATTCTCCAGGAATTCAGGAGAAAGGAAATGAGTGAGTGAGGGGTGCCTGGGTGGCTCAATCAGTTGAGTGTCCAACTCTTGGTTTTGGCTCAGGTCATGATCTCATGGACCATGGGTTAGAGCCCCTCTGTGCTGACAATGCAGAGTCTGCTTGGGATTCTCTCTTCTCCCTCCCTCTCTGCCCTTCCCCCTTGCCTGCTCTCACTGTCTCTCAAAGATAAATAAATAAAACTTAAAAGAAAAAAGAAATGGAGTGATTTCAATGAAGGAGGAAGAACCTGAGGGTTTTTAAACTGATGGGCAAACAGTCTGATAGTCCTTTATTGTTTACTCTCTTGTCTTTGTCTGAAGAATCGTACAAGACCTGTCAGGAAGTGCTGGGCTAGTGACCAGCTGAGAGACAGGGAATTTGTCAACCATGGAGAAGATCCCCGGCTTGGCAGGAGAGCTGGGTTTGGACCCTGAACTGGCACCAGCCTGGGCTCCAGGGGCTGGGAAGACACAAGCGCAGTCAGAAGGGTGTAGGACTCAGGGATGACCTGGGGCCAGAGCTAAACTCTACACCTCGATGGAAAATAGTCTGCAGATACCCTTTCTTCTCTAATAAAGCACTTATTCCAATTGCATTAAATATAGTGTATATACGTGTATGTGACAGGCAAATTCAGAAGAGTACAGAAAGTGACAGGGTGGGTCAATTCCTCCTTGATACTCTATCCTCTCTCACCTCATTTATGTGCCTGCACGCACGCAGGCGCACGCGCGCGCACACACACACACACACTCAACCCATGTCTTCCCACACGCACATTTTTGTATTTTAAAGAAAGAGAGAGAGAACGTATGTGCTTGCGAGCAGGGGAGGGGCAGAGGGAGACCTTAAGCAGGCACCGCACTCAGTGCAGAGTCCGACCCCGGGCTTTGATCCCACAGTCCTAGGATTATGAGCGGAGCTGAAATCAAGCATCAGATACACAGCAGACGGAGCCACCCGGGTGCTCTAATTTTGTCTTTTTTCACTTGTGCTTTTTTTTCAGCTGGTACGGTATCTAAAAAATATTGCCTGACCCAATGTCACAAAGACTTATTACTTTGCTAAAGTGTAAATGGGCCCAAGATGTCCCTCTATATTCATCTCTAGGTGGTTCATTTTTATTTATTTTTTAGTGTTGTTTTTGTTTTTTAAAAAGATTTTTTAAATGTTTATTTTTGAGAGAGACAGAGTGCAAGTGGGGGAGGGGCAGAGAGAGAGGGAGACACAGAATCGGAAGCAGGCTCCAGGCTCTGAGCTATCAGCACAGAGCCTGATGCGGGGCTTGAACTCGTGAACCGAAAGACCATGACAGAAGCTGAAGTCGGTCGCTTAACTGAGCCACACAGGCGCCCCTAGGTTGTTTACTTTTTAAGAGCAGGCAGAGACCTACTAGTTGGAAAGCTGGTGAAGCCAAACTCAAATTCTTATACAGTCAGTGGCTGTAAACATAGCTCCAATGGGCAGAATTCCGTCCTATAAAGACTGCTTTGCTTACCTTAGGCAGGTGACAACGTTTATTAGCGCAGACAGAACAAGCCGTAAAGACCCCAAGCATGGCTTCCCGATGACCCTCTGGCACAGGCCTCTGCTGTGCTCCAGCCGACATCCCTGGGCATCAGCCGCTCTCCATCCTCCTCCCCCGTGGACGTTTCCTGAGGTCGATGGCCCTGCGCGCTGGAGGGTCCGTGGTGGCGCTGTAAAGAGCCTCTCCCTCTAGCCCCCGCCCTCGCGCCCCCCACCCCGCAGTGTGTCTCACCGAAGCACATGCATGTGACTGCCATCCTGCGGCCATATCTTATCTTGATTGATTGACTGATTGATCAGCCCTGAAATCCTCCAACTCCATACAGTTTTCTTCCAGAAGTTGTGTAGTTTACCCAGTACAGTTAGGGCTGTGATTCACTTTGAGTTCCTGTGTCATGTGGAGTGGGGCCAGGGTACCATGTCATCCTCTTGCAGGTGGCTCTTCAGTTGTCCGGCCAGCATTTGTTTAAAAAAAACAAAACCGTTCTTTCAACTCTTACGGTCTTGGTACCGTTGTTGAAAATCAGCTGGCCACACACACACACACACACACACACACACACACACGGGTTTATTTCTGGACCCTCAGTTTTCTTCCGCTGGTATCTGTGACTGTCCCTACGTCAGCACCACACTGTCTTGATGGCTGTAGGTTTGCAGTAAATTTGAAATGGGGAAATGTGAGTCCTCCAACTTGGTTCTTTCTGAAACTGCTTGGACTATTTCTGGGTCTTTTGCGTTTTTATGAAGATGTTAGGACCAGCTTGTCAGTTTCTGATTTTTGGAGAGGGGTTGCATTAAACCCATAGATCAATTTAGGAAGAACTGCTATCTTAACAGTTTTAAGTATTCCGATCCATTAACGTGATGCCTTTCCCTTTATTTAGAGCTTTAATTTCCTTCAACGTGTTTTAGTTTTCAGTGTACACGTCTGGCACTTCTTCTGTTGAATTTATTCCTAGGTGTTTTATTCTTTTGGATGGTATTCTAAATGGAATTATTTTCATAATTTCTTTTTTGAATGGTTTATTGCTAGCGTATAGAAACACAGTTGACTTTTGTTATTATTCTTAAATCCGTGCCTTTGCTGAACATGTCTGTTAACTCTAGAAACTCTTCAGTAAAGCTCTTAGGGTGTTCTATATATAAGATCATGTTTTCTGCACATAGTTTTACTTTCCTTTTCCAATCTTGATGGCTTGTATGTATCTAGTTAGCTTAATTTGCCTGAGTAGAACCTTCAGTATAATGTGAATAGACGTGGTAAGAGAGGACATCCTTGTTTTGTTCCCGATCTTAGGGGAAAACAGCCAGTCTTCCATCAAGTATAATGTTAGCCATGGGGTTCCTTGCAGATTAGATTGAAGACCTTGCCATATGTTCTTAGTTGTTTTTTTAATTTTCAAGATATGTTGGATTTTTGTCAAATGCTCTTTCTGTATCTTTTGAGATGATCATGTGGTTCTTATCTATCAGTATATTAATTGATTTTAGATGTTGAACCAATCTTGTATTCCAATGATAAATCCCACTTGGTGTGTAGCCATTTACGAAGGACTGATATTAATTTTTCTCAAAATGTCCGGTAGGATTCATCAGTGAAGCCATCTGGGCTTTCCTTGTGGAAATATTCATTTTAGACTAATTCAATCTCTTTACCTGTCATGGGCTCTTTCAGGTTTTCTATTTCTTCATGAATCCCTCTGGGCAATTCCTGTTCCTCCAGGATTTGCCAGTGTCACCTCTGTTGTCTTATTTGTTGGCATATAGTTGTTTAAAGTATCACCTTACAATCCTTTTAATATGTGTAGGATTGGTGATAATGTTTCCTTTTTCATTCCTGGCTTTTGTGGTAAGTGTTTTCTCTCTCTGGGTCCTTCTGCCTCAACGTTTGTCAATTTGATGATCTTTTCAAAGAACCATCTTTTAGTTTCACTGATTCCTCTAGTGCTTTGTGTTCTGCTCCACTGATTTTTTAATGTAATTTTATTATTTTCTTTCTTCTCTTTGCCTTGGGTTTAGCTTGTTCTCCTTTTCCTAGATCTAAAGTTGAAGGTTTTGGTTATTGATTTATGATTTCCTTTTTTCTAATTAAGCCATTTAAAGCAATAAATTTCCCTTCAGGTCCTGTTTTGGCTGCATAGCATGTCCTGTGCTTCTTATTATAGTTCTCTCCCCACCAAGGACACGTCTACTCTTACTCCTAGAACATCTTTCTCGCTTTCCTAAGCAATATACTTTAGTTGTATATTTGGGGATGTTAATTTTAAAAAGTATTTCTAATTTGAGAGAGAGAGAGAGAGTGAGCGAGCACCTGAGTGGGGTAGAGGGACAGAGGGTGAGAGAGAGAAAGAGAGAGAATTTTAAGCAGGCTCCATGCTCAGCACAGAACCTGATATGGGGCTTGATCTCAAGACCCTGGGATGGTGACCTGAGCCAGAATCAAGAGTCAGATGCTCAATGACTGAGCCATCCAAGCGCCCCGGTCTGGGGATGTTATTTTAATGAAGTCACATTGCATATATTTGTGTACACGTGTGTGTGTGTGTGTGTGTGTGTTGTCCCTTAACATACTGGTGTTACGTTTTTACAACTAGTCTTACCTGGTTCATTTACACTTTGTCTTATCTTCCATGGCATGATATTGCATCATTCTAATTCATTTATGTAATATATAAATGTGAATTTGTCCTTTTATTTTTGACAAACGTTCGGGTTTCCAACTTGAAGCTACTATGAATAATACTGTGATGTACATCCTTGTACATGTATCTTGGAGAATGTATATATGTGCACATTTCTCTAATATTGAGACTTAGGTAGGAGTAGGACTGCTAAGTTACAGTGTGTGTGTATTTTCTATTTCATTAGCAAATGCCACTGTTTTCCAATGTGACCCAACCATTAGTAAAATGAGAGTTTCCATTACTTCCCGTATACACTTGGTATTTTCAGTTGTTTTAATTTTAGTGATTCTGGTGGGTGTAGTGGTGTATTAGTGTAGTTTTAATTTTCATTTCCCCAATTGCTAGGTTGAGCCCTCTTTTTGTGCTTATTGACCATCTGAATATTCTCTTTTGTGAAGTGTTGTTCAAACCTTTGTCCATTTTCTTGTATATTGCGGTCTTTAAAATTTTTTTTTAATCTTTATTTTATTTTACAGAGAGAGAAAGACACAGAGCATGAGCAGGGGAGGAGCAGAGAGAGAGGGAGACCCGGAATCCAAAGCAGGCTCCAGGCTCCACGCTGTCAGCACAGAGACCGACACAGAGCTCAAACTCATGAACCGTGAGATCATGACCGGAGCTGAAGTCCGATGCTTACCGACTGAGCCACCCAGGTGCCCCTATTGCAATCTTTTTATTCTTGATTTGTAGAAGTTCTTATACATTCTGCAAAGAAGGCGTTTGTTATGTGTGTATTACATGCATCCCATTTGAAGGTTTGTCTTTTCATTATTTACGGTGCCTTTGGCCAAGCCTGTTATTCTTCTAAAAAAATTTTTTAAGTGTATTTATTTTGAGAGGGACAGAGACAGGATGAGTGGCAGAGGGGTAGAAGGAGAAGGCGGGAGAGAGAGATTCCCAAGCAGGCTCCACACTGTCAGTGCAGAGCCCGACTTGGGGCTCGAACTCACAAACCATGAGGTCGTGATCTGAGCCGAAATCAAGAGTTGGCCGCTTAACTGACTGAGCCATCCAGGTGCCCCTACTTTAATGTAGTTTGAAATACTAATAATTTTCTTTTTGGGTGGTGCTTTTTGTGTTTTGTTGAAACAAATCCACATTACCCCCAAGATCATGAAGATATTTTTCCTATATTGTCTTTCAAAAAATTTATTTGCCTTTTTTTTTAAGATTTTATTTTTAAGTAATCTCTCCACCCAACATAGGGCTTGAACTTAACCCTGACATCAAGAGTCACATGCTCTACTGACTGAGCTTGCCAGGTGCCTTCTCCGTTTGTTTTAAAGACACATTTACATTATCCATTGCCATGATCAGACTCTTAGACTTTCATCAATCAACAATATGGGTGCAAAAAAAAAAAGTCTACATTAAAACCCTTTGCTGGAATATTTTTCACTTTCCACTGAATAGAAACTAAAATAACCATACAGTTAGTCACAAATACAGTCCAGTCCACGAGGATTTTGCTCTTGCAGATGAGGATTGTTTAAAACATGTCTGTTTTTTTTTTAAGTTTTAATTTAAATTCCAGTTAGTTAACATACAGTGTGATGTCAGTTTCAGGTGTACAACGTAGTGATTCATCGATTCCATTCAACGTCTGGTGCTCATCACAAGTGCACTCCTCCACCCGCTCCCCCCACCTCACTGTCCGTGTGTTCTCTATGCTTAAGAGTCTGTTTCTTGGTTTGTCTCTTTTTTAACTTAGGCTTGTTTGTTTTGTTTCTTAAATTCCACACATGAGTGAAATCATATGGTATTTGTCTTTTTCTGACTAACTTATTTCACTCAGCGTCATGACATGGATGGAACTAAAATCAGTCTTTGTAGCGGCTAGGTCCTGTCCCCACTGCGTGGCGGGTTCACAGAGCTGTTGTAATCTGTCCCTTCTCCCGCTCTCCTCTCCTGCTCAGCTTTGCTTCCTGTGGAACAGTGCGGAATAAAGTCGTTAGTCTAAACAAAACAGTAAGACTCAAGGCTACGATCCAATAGCAGATTTTGTTTCCTACAAATTTTAATGACCTGAATACTAATATCCACAATTTTACTGCAATTATCATGTTAATTAGGTTGCACTGCTCAGCTATTTTAAGGTTACTGGGTTCATTATCAATTACAAAAAATCAACTCAAAACATAAAAATGTGTTTACTTACATTGTTTGCCTTTTAAATACATCTTTAATCTGCCTGCAATTGATTTTTGTCTATACTATAGGCAGGAGTCCAATTTATATTTACAATATGGGCTTCAAATTACCCCAGTAACACATATGGAAAAGTTTGTCCTTTCCCTACTGATTCACAATGTCCCCTTTTTTATTTTTAGTTTTATTTATTTACTTTTGAGAGAGAGAGAGAGAAAGCAAGGGAGGAGCAGAGAGAGAGAATCTAAAGTAGGCTCCACACCGTCAGTGCAGAGCCCCGATGTGGGGCTCAAACTCATGAACCCATGAGATCAGATGCTTAACCGACTCAGGTTAAGCCTGAGCCACTCAGGCACCCCTACAATGTCACTCTTCAAGTGTTATTGTGTATTTGTTTCTTTCCAGCCCTCTATTCTTTTATTGATGTATTTTTTCTATCACTGAGTCACCACCACACTATCTTAATAATTGTAATTTTGTGGGCCACCTGGCTATCTCAGTCCATTGAGTGTCTGAGTTTGGCTCAGATCATGATCTTACAGTTCCTGAACTGGAGCCCCGTATCAAACTGGCTGCTGTCAGTGCAGTCTGCTTCAGATCCTCTGTCCCCCCACTGCTCCCCTGCCTGCTCATACTGTCTCTCTAAAAAAATAATAATTATCACAGCTTTGCAATAAGTCTAGATGTTTGTTAGGACAGATCTTCCCTTATCTTATTCCTCTCCAAGAATATTTTATCTTTTTTTTGGCCTTTTGTAGTTCCAAACAAATTTTAGAACACATTTTTATGATGTGAACAAAACAAAACAAAAACCAACTCCCTCCAAAAGAATTTTGGAATTTTGATTTGGATTGTATTATGTCTATGAATTAATTTGGAGTGAACTGACATCTTTATAATATTGAGCTTCCAACCAGGGAACAAGATATAGCTCTCTACTTACAGATCTACTTAATGTCTCTCAGTAGAGATTTATGATTTTCTCCATAGATAATCACTACATCTTTTGTTAGATTTATTCCTAGATAGTTTGTATTTTGAACAATTGTAAGTTTTTATCTTTACAAAATTTCAATATTTTTTTCCTTGCTGGTATGAGAAAAAATGACTTTTTAAAAAGTTTATTTATTATTTGGTGTGGAGGAGGGCAGAGAGAGAGGGAGAGAGAGAATCCTGAGCTGGCTCAGTACTGTCACACAGAGCCCCACTCGAGTCTCGATCCCAGGAACCATGAGATAAGACATGACCTGGAATCAGGAGCCAGACAAAGAATGAACTGAGCCGCCCAGCGCCCCGAGGATAAATAACTTTTAAAATGGTTGATTGTGTATCCAGCAATTCTGTTTAATTCTCATAGATTCTTATAACTTAGCTGTGTTCTTTTGTGTATGTATACAATCTACCTTCAAATAATGAAAGCATTTTCTTCTTTTTTTGCAACTGTTATATTTTTATATTTCCTTTTCTTGTCGTAGTGTCCTAGGGAGGTCGTCCGGTACAGTGTTGGGTGGAAGTGTAATTGGAGGCATCTTTATCTTATTTCCAGTATCAAAGAAAAGTGTTCAGTGTTTCATCATTACGGATATTGGCTGTAGGTTTTATTTTGGTTTGTTTTGGCTGCTTTGGTTTACATACTCTTTCTCAGGTAAGATAGGTAATTTTCCTATTTTGCTATGAGCTTTTGTTATGAATGGATGTAATTTTCTTAAACTGTTGTGTCTTCGGAGGTGATGATATGATTTATCTCTTTGAATCTGTTTTGGTGGAGGGTTATCTTAATTTTTTTAATGTTAAATTGACTTTGCATTTCTGGAATGAAGACTTGTTGGTTATGATGTTTTATCTTTTGTATATATTGCTTGTTTGGGTTTGTGAACATTTTTATTAGAATTTTTCCCTCTACGTTCATTAGTAAAATTGGTCTATAAGTCATCTTTCTCAAGGCAGCTGGGTGGCTCGGTCGGTTAGGCGTCTGACTTCAGCCCAGGTCATGATCACATGGTTTCTGGATTCAAGCCCCATGTTGGGCTTTGCATTGACAGTGCAGAGTTTGATTTGGATTCTCTGTCTTCCTCTGTCACTGTTGCTCCTCCACTTGCACTCTCCTTCTGAAAAATAAACATTAAAAAAAATATTTGGGACACCTGGGTGTCTCACTTGGTGAAGTGTTAGACTTTGGCTCAGGTCATGACCTCACAGCCTGTGAGTTCAAGCCCCATATTGGGCTCTGTGCTGACAGCTCAGAGCCTGGAGCTGCTTCAGAGTCTGTGTTTCCTTTTCTCTCTCTCTCTCTCTCTCTCTCTCTGCCCTTCCCCTACTCACTTTATCTCTCTCTCAAAAATAAATAAACATTAAATTAAAATTTTTTTTGATCTTCAATTTTTCTCATACTGTCCCAAACATTAAGGTGCCCCTGGGGCTCCTGAGTGACTACGTCAGTAGAGCATACGACTCTTGATCTTGAGATTGTGAGTTTGAGCCCCACATTGGGTGTAGAGATTACTTAATAATAATAATAATAATAATAATATTAAAGTAGCCTTACTCAATGAGTAGGAGGAATGACTTATTCTACTTCAATTATCTGAAAATCTTTTTGTAAGTTTAAAATGATTTCTTCGTTGAATTTAGTAGAACTTGTCTGAAGCCATCTGGGCCTGGAGTTTTCTTTGTGGGAAAAATTTAGACCACCAACCATTATCTTTAGTGGTTGAAGAGTATTCAGGTTTGAGATTTCTTCTTAAATTCTTTTGATATGTTTTTCTAGGAATTTTTCCATTTCATCTGAATTTTCAGAATATTGAAATAAAGTTAATGTCCACTTATTAAAGTTTTAATGCTTATAGAATCTGTAGTTCTTTTTCATTCCTAATATTGGCATTTGTATTTTTCTCTTATTTTTCTTACCGATTACACTAGAAATTTGTCAATTTTATTAGTCTTATCAAAGAAATACCTTTGTTGAGGGAGGGGCCAAGGTGGCAGAACAGCATGGGAGGGGCTTTTTTAGGCCTGCCTCATTCCTGAAATGCAGCTAGATGAACACCAAACCACCTTGCACATTTAAAAAACTGATTTGAGGGATTACCCGACAATCTGCATGACCTGAACCACAGAATTTAGCAGGTGCATGGCGTGGAGAGGCGAACTGAGGAAGAGAGAAGCCATGGAGGGCCAGGAGCTGTGTTTGCTTGCAGGCAGAGGATGGAGATGGGGGGGGGGGGCAGTACAAGGAAAGCACTTTCCCCTGGAGGGAAAGAGAAGGTCTGGAAACACCCACAAGGGACTTAGCAAGAAAGACAGAAAGGAGAAAGGAGAGCATTTAAGTTCCATGAAGACTCTATAAATGGGGAGCGCAGAGGCTGAAACTCTGCAGCCTGATACCTGGCAGAGCTTTGTTGGGAAGGATGGATTCCCAGGAGCAGAGAGCAAGGTCCGAGGGGTCCTCAGGCTACACAGAGAGAGGCGGTTCCTGTCCTGGGAGGACATCTGTTAGAGGCTGTGTGGCCACCCCACAGCCAAAGGTCCCAGTGGACCCCAGAAAACAAGCATGTTCACTGGTGCTGGAACAAGGACGTTAAGGGTGAAGGCTGGCGCCAGACGTGTGTTGTGATTTACAAAAATCCCTGAAACACTGCTGCTCCGTGATTGCGTGAGCCTTTCCTGGGGCAGGCTGGCACCCCGCCACAGTCTCTGGGTATCGGCAGCAGTACAACCTGCAAATTTTTCAGGAGTCTAGTGGGCACCTAGTCATTGCTTAGCGAGACCCTCCTCAGAAGGTCTTAAGGGACCAAGGCCGCAGTCCCTCAGAAGTAAGGAGTTTGGAAACACAGCCACATCTGAGATAAAACGAGGGAGGGAGGTGCTTCCCGGCAGGCTGGTGGCTTGGTCATGGACAGTGTAGAAGTAGGGAGTGGATTGAAGCTGGCGACAAAGAAGGGGTGCTTGATTGCTGTTTGGGGTGAGCACAGAGTTCTTAAACTAGAGACTGGGTAGAGGGGTGACACCTTTTCACCCCTCCCAGCATGGGCAAACATGCCTACATGCGCTACAATGATCCACCCCAGTAAGCTAAGCAGCGCCATCTAGTGGAGAACGGAGTTGTTACACCAAGCCCTGTCCAGCTAATCAACTGTGGTCTAGAGAAACCCCACAAGTCTCTGCCTGCTTAGTTTACGGACTATAAAGTTCCTTAGAGTTTGACTTCTAGGGGAAGCTGGACATAATTTCATTCGTATTTCTTTCTGTTCGCTCGCCCATCTGTTCATTTTTTCCTTTTTCCTTTTTTATTCTTGAAGACAGAAAGAGAAAACATTTATTTTCCTTTTCTATAAAAAATATTTTGCTTTAATGTTTTTCTACTATATATTTTGCTTTTTTGTAAATTTTAAAATTCTATTTTACTTTCATTTTATTTTACTTTATTCATTTTTTGAATTTTCTAATGTTCTCCTTTCTTTTTCTTTTCTTTCCCTTTTCCTTCTATTCTGTCAAGCTTCTTTCAACAATCAGGCCAAAACACACTTAAGATCTAGCATCACTTATTTGATTTTTTAATGTTTTTAATTTTTAATTTTTATTAATTATTTTTCTTCCATCAAAATGACAAAAACAAAGGAATTCACCCAAAAGAAAAAACAAGAAGAAATGAGAGCCAGGCACTTAACACAATACAAGCAAAATGTCTGAATCAGAACTTAGAATTATGATAATAAGATTACTAACTGGGGTTGGAAAAAATATAGAATCCCTTTCTGCAGAGATAAAAAAAAAAAAGTAAAATCTAGTCAGGTCGAAATTTAAAATGCTCTAACTGAGCTGCAATCTCAAATGGATGCCACGGCAGCATGGACGGATAAGGGAAAGCAACAAATGAGTGATATAGAAAACAATCTTACGGAGAATAATGAAGCAGAGGAAGAGGGAAACTAAGGCAAAAGAGCATGATAGAAGTTAGAGAACTCAGTGAATCAGTAAAAAGGAAGAACATCCAAATAGGAGTCCCAGAAGATTGAGAGAAAAAGGGATAGAAGGTTTAAATGAGCAAATCATAGTGGGAAACTTTTCTAACCTGGGGAAGACACATCAAAATCCAGGAAGCACAGGGAACTTCCATTAGATTCAACAAAAACCGACCATCAACAAGTCATATCATAGTCAACTTCACAAAATACTCAGGCAAGAAAAGAATCATAAAAGCAGCAATGGGAAAAAAAATTTGTTAAAACAAGGAAAGATAGATTAGGTTTGCAGCAGACCTATCTACAGAAACCTGACAGGCACGAAAGGGGTGATAGGATACATCCAATGTGCTGATTCAGAAAAATATGTGGCCAAGAATTCTTTATCCAGCAAGGCTGTCATTCAAAATAGGAGGAGAGAGAAAAAAAATTTCCCAGAGAAATAAAAACTAGAGAAGTTTGTGATCACTAAATCAGCCCCACAAGAAATGTTAAGGGAGGCTGCTTGAGGAGAGAAAAGACGAAATACAACAAAAAGGACCAAAAGCAACAAAGACTGGGAAGGACCAGAGAATGCCACCAAGAAACTCCAACGCTACAGGCAACATAATGGCAATAAATTCCTATCTTTCAGTACCCACTCTAAATGTCAATGGACTAAATCCTCCAATCAAAAGGCACAGAGTAACAGAATGGATAAGAAAACAAGATCCATCAATATGCTGTTTGCAAGATAACTATTTTAGACCTAAAGATGCTTTCAGATTGAAGGTAAAGGGATGGAGAACCATCTATCATGCTAATGGTGACCGAAAGAAAGCCTGAGTAGCCATACTTATATCAGACCATCTAGATTTTTAAATAAAGACTGTAACAAGAGATGAAGAAGGGCATTATATCATAATTAAGAAGTATATTCGCCAAGAAGATCTAACAGTTGTAAACATTTATGCTCCAAATGTGTGAGCACCCAATATATAAATCAATTAATCACAAAAATACAGAAACTCATTGATAATAATACCATACTAGTAAGGAACTTCAGCACTCCACTTATAGCAATGGACAGATAATCTAAACAGAAAATCAGTAAGGAAACCATGGTTTTGAATGACACACTGGACCAGATGGACTTGAGATATTTCAGAACATTTCATCCTAAAGCAGCAGAATACACATTCTTCTCAGGTGCACATGGAACATTTTTCAGAATAGATCACCTACTGGGATACAAACCATCCCTCAACAAGTACAAAAGATCGAGATCATACAGTGCATATTTTCAGACCACAGTACTCTGAAACTTGAGATTAACCACAAGAAAACATTTGTAAAGACAACAAATACTTGGAGGCTAAAGAACATCCCACTAAAGAATGAATGGACTAACCAAGAAATTGAAGAGGAAATTACAAAGTACACAGAAGCCAACGAAAATAATAACACCACAGCCCCAAACCTCTGTGATGCAGCAAAGGTGGTCTCAACAAGAGAAAGGACAAGAACCACATGATCCTCACAATAGATGCAGAGAGAGCATTTGACAAATGCATCCTTTATTGATAAAAACCCTCAAGAAAGTAGGAAAAGAAAAAAAAAAGAAAGTAGGAAAAGAAGGATCGTACCTCAAGATCATAAAAGCCATATATGAAAGACCCACCACTAAATCATCCTCAGTGGGGAAAAACTGAGAGCTTTCCCCCCAAGATCAAGAACATGACAGGGATGTCCACGCTCGCTACTGTTATTCCACATAGTATTGGAAGTCTTAGTCTCAACAATCAGGCAACACAAAGGAAAAAAGGCATCCAAATTGGCCAGGAGGAGGTCAAACTTTCACTCTTCACAGACGGCATGATACTCTATATGGAAAACCCAAAAAATTCCACCAAAAAACTGCTAGAACTGATCCATGAATTCAGCAAAGTCGCAGATATAAAAGCAATGCACAGAAATCAGGTGCATTCCTATACACCAATAATGAAGTAACAGAAACAGAAATCAAGGAACTGAACCATTTACAATTGTACTAAAAACCACAAAATACCTAGGATAAGCCTAACCAAAGAGGTAAAAAATCTATACACTGAAAATTATAGAAAGCTTATGAAAGAAATTGAAAAAGACACGAAAATGGGAAAATATTTCATTCTCATGGATTGGAAGAACAAATATTGTTAAAATGTCATTACTACCCAAAGCAATCTTATATATTCAACATAATCCCTATCAAAATAAAACCAGCATTCTTCACAGAGCTGGATAAAACAGCCCTAAAATTTGTATGGAACCAGAAAAAAACCCTGAATAGCCAAGGTAATCCTGAAAAAGAAAACCAAAGCTAGAGACATCATAATCCCAGACTTCAAGATGTATTACAAAGCTGTAATCATCAAGACAATATGGTGCTGGCACAAAAAGAGACATTCAGATCAGTGGAACAGAATAGAGAACCCAAGACAATATGGTGCTGGCACAAAAAGAGACATTCAGATCAGTAGAACAGAATAGAGAACCCAGAAATGGACCCATAACTAGTGGGTCACAACTAGTTGACCATAATTGGCCAATTAATCTTTGACAAAACAAGAAATAATATCCAGTGGGATAAAGACAGTCTCTTTAGCAAATAGTGTTGGAAAACCTGGACAGTGACATGCAGAAGAATGAACTTGGCCCATTTTGTTACGCCATACACACAAATAAGCTCAAAATGGATGAAAGAGATAGATATTTACCAAAGAGGTAAATATAAGACAGGAAGCCATCAAAATCTTCAAGGAAAAAGCAGGCAAAAGCCTCTTTGACCTTGACTGCAGCAACTTCTTTCTCAAGATGTCTCTGGAGGCAAGGGAAACAAAAACAAAAATGAACTATTGGCACCTCATCAAAATAAAAAGCTTCTGCACTGCAAAGGAAACAATCAGGAAAACTAAAAGGCAACCGACAGAATGGGAGAAGATATTTGCAAATGACATATCAGATAAAAGGTTATTATCTAAAATCTATAAAGAACTTGTCAAATTCAAATACCCAAAAAACAAATAATCCTGTGAAGAAATGGGCAAATGACATAAAAAGACACTTTTCCAAAGAAGACATCCAGATAGCTAACAGACACAAGGAAAGATGCTCAACATCACTCATGATCAGGGAAATACAAATCAAAACCACAATGAGATACCACCTCACACTAGTCAGAATGGCTAAAATTAACAACTCAGGCAACAACAGATGTTGGCGAAGATGTGGAGAAAGAGGATGTCTTTTGCACTGCTGGTAGGAACGAAACTGGGGCAGCCACTCTGAACAACAGTATGGAGGTTCCTCAAAAATTAAAAAAAAAAAAACTAGTCTAAACCCAGCAGTTGTACTAGTAGGTATTTATCAAAGGAATACAGATGTGCTGTTTCACTGAGGCACATGCACCCCAATGTTTATAGCAGTGCTGTCGATGATAGCCAAAGTATGGGAAGAGCCCAAATGTCCATTGACAGATGAATGGATAAAGAAGATGTGATGTACACACACACACACACACACACACACACACACACACACACACACACACTGGAGTATTATTTGGCAATCAAAAATAATGAAGTCTTGCCATTTGCAACTACATGGATGGATCTAGAGGGTATTATGCTAAGGGAAATTAGAGAAAAACAAATATATGACTTCACTCACAATGAGGAATTTAAGATACAAAACAGATGAACATAAGGGAAGGGAATCAAAAATAATATAAAAACAGGAAGGGACAAAAACATAAAAGACTCAAATATCAAGAACAGAGGGGTACTGGAGGGTTGTGGCAGGGGGGATGGGCTAAATGGGTAACGGGCATTAAGGAATCTACTCCTGAAATCATTGTGGCACTATATGCTAACTCACTTGGATGTAAATTAAATAGATAGAGATAGACAATATTAAAAAAAATAAAAACAAAAAACAAAGAAATACCTTTGTCTTCATTGATCCTACATAACATATGGAGAGTTTCTATTTTATTAATATTTGTTCTCCTATTCTTTCTACTTTCTTTGGATTGTTTTATTGTTTTTTAACATTCTTGGATGTTTAGGTCATTATTTTTAGCCTTTTTAAAATATTCATATTTAAGGCTAAATACTTTTCTCTAAGCACTGCTTCCTTTCATACTATACATTTTTATGTCAGTTCTTATATTCAATATGAAATTTTATTTAATTTCCATTATGATTTATTTTTGACCTAAATATATAAATTGTATACATTATTTTTTGATTTCTAACTTAATTGCTTTGGAGTCAGATACCATGTGCTTTGTGATTTCAGTACCTTGAAACGTGGTAAGATTTGCTTTATGGCTCCGTATACATGGCCAAATTTTGTAAATGTGCGCTCTTGAAATGAATGTGCTTTCGGTGGTTCGGCAAATGGTTTTTTATATATGGTTATATATACGTGGTTCAGTTTGTTAAATGTGTGGTTTGCATCTTTGATGTTATTTTGTTGTCATGTATTGTTTTATCTTTGCTCTTTTGATTTAAAAAAGCGCTGGGGCACCTGGGTGGCTCAGTCGGTTAAAGCGCCCAGCTTTGGCTCAGGTCATGATCTCACGGTTCATGGGTTCAAGCCCCGCATCGGGCTCTGTGCTGGTGGCTAGCTCGAAGCCTGGAGCCTGTTTCAGATTCTGTGTCTCCCTCTCTCTCTGATCCTCCCCTGTTCATGCTGTCTCTCAAAAATAAATTTTAAAAAAACATTAAAAATTTAAAAAAAAATCAACTCCCCTGTGACCCAGCAATAGCACTGCTAGGGATTTACCCAAGGGATAAAGAAGTGCTGACGCATAGGAGCACATGTACCCCAATGTTCATAGCAGCACTTTCTACAATAGCCAAATCATGGAAAGAGCCTAAATGTCCATCACCTGATGAATGGATCAAGAAGATGTGGTACATATACACAATGGAGTACTACATGGCAATGAGAAAGAATGAAATCTGGCCATTTGTAGCAACGTGGATGGACCTTGAGGGTATCATGTTGAGTGAAATAAGTCAGTGGAGAAGGACAGATACCATATGTTTGCACTCATAGGTCTAACAGGAGAGACCTGGCAGGGGACCATGGGGAGAGGAAGGGGGAAAGAGAGCGGGGAAGAGTGAGGGACACGGATCAAGGGAGACTACTGAATACTGGAGACGAACCATGGACTGAAGGGGGAGGGGGAGGGAGAGAGAGGGTGATGGTCATGTTGGGGGGCACTTGTGAGGAGAAGCACTGGGTGTTATATGGAAACTAATTTGACAATAAACTATTATAAAAAAATAAAAATAAATAAAAAATAAAAAAGTGCCATTTATTTTTTTAATGTTTATTTATTTTGAGAGAAAGAGAACATAATTGGGGAGGGGAAGAGAGAGAAAATTCCAAGCAGTCTTCACACTGTCAGGGCAGAGCCCAATGTGGGGCTTGAACTCATGATCTAAGGCAATATTGAGAGTTGGTTGCTTACCCAACTGAGCCACCCAGGTGCCCCCAAAGCCACTTATTTTTGCAAAAATTCTCTCCTCCATGGTATATGTTGATGATTGGTGAGATTCTGATTAAATAAGACTTGGAAAAGTATAAAGTTTGGTGTGAATGTAGAGTATGACCTGTTGTCCAAATGAGGAGCTCATTTTTTCTGAAGGTTATGAAATGGTAAGAGCAGGAACACTGCCTCTGTGTAATAGATAAACTCATCGGAAACGACCGTTTTTGCAAAAAGTGTCAACTCTTGGCAATTTTCTACCGTTCAACACAACACTTTGAAGATAGAAAATGTCCAATTGCTGTAATAACAATGTATTCTGTGTTTCGCTGATTAAATGGATCCTTTGTTCTAAAGCGTCAGGCTTTAGCGCTAGGAAAAAAGAAAACTATGACTCATTGCAGCCTGAGGGAGCAGCCTGCTTCATACTACATCCTTCTTAGGACTTCTTTCTGTCCGTCACTGTTTCCACCTTCCTCGCCTTGCTTCCCGCTTTCTTTCTACGTCTGGTTTGTTTTCCTGTAACTGTTAGCTCACTCTTATCTCTCTCCCTCTTTTTTTTTTTTTTTTTTTTTTTTAGATTAACAAACGTTTCCTGGCAATGTTCTAAGTGCTTCTTTGAAAATTTCTGGTAAAATATGTGTCACATGTACTATACACCTTAACGATTTTTAAACATACAGTTCAGTGGCATTAAGCACACTCACAGTGCTGTGCACCCGTCACTACCATCTGTCTCCAGAACTCTCTTCATCCTGCAAAATTGAAACTGTACCATTAAAGGATATCGCCCTATTCTCCCCTGCGCCCCTGCCCCCGCCCCTGCAGCCATTCCTCCTTCTGTCTCTATGGATTTGACTACTCTTGGTCCTTCCTGTAAATGGAATCATGCAACACTGAGTGCTCTTCCATTGTTTCATTTAATCTTCCCAATAAACTGGAGGAGGATTATCCTTTTAAGGAAACTGTTCTAATTAAAGTATCGCTGCCACAATGGTACATTAGTGTCAGGTGCACAACATAGAGATGCGACATCTCGACACGGAATGCTCTGCTCACCACGAGTGTGGTTGCCGTCTGTCACCACACAACGCTGTGGCACTGCCATTCGTCTTTTATTCCTGTGACTTATTCATTCCGTAACTCGAAGCCTGTATCTCCCCTTTCCTGTCATCCATTTTGCCCACCGCCTTCCCAGCCTCTTTCCTCTGGCAGCTATCAATCTGTTCTCTGTATTTATGGGTCTGTTTCTGCTTTCAATTGTTTATTTTCTTTTTATTCCAAGTGAAATCATATTGTATTCGTCTTTCTTTGGCTTATTTTACTTAGCATAATACCCTCTAGGTCCATCAAAATGGCAAGATTTCATTCTCATTTATGGCTGAGTAATATTCCATTGGGTGTATGTGTGTGTGTGTGTGTGTATACACCATGTCTTCTTTATCCGTTCATCTATCAGTGGACACTTTGGTTGTTCTGTCTTGGTTATAGTAAAGGAAGCTATAATAAACATGAGGTGCATGTGTCTTGAAATGCAGGGTCTTCATTTCCTGCGGGTAAATACCCATCAGTAGAATTCCTGGATGGTATGGGGTTTCTATTTTTAACTTTCTGTTTTGTAGAGTGTCTGCACCAGTTTACATTCCCACCAACAATGCACGAGGTTCCTTTTTTGTCCACATCCTCCCCAACAGTTGTCATTTCATTTTTTTTCCTTTTAAGTTTTTATTTAAGTTAGTTAACCCACAGTGCAACATCGGTTTCGGGAGTAGAATTCAGCGATTCATCACTTATGTACAACACCGGGTGCTCATCACAGCAGGTGCCGTCCTTAATGCCCATCGCCCACCGTGCCCATTCCCCTCTCCCTCTGTCAGCCCTCTGTATTCTGTATCGTTAAGAGTCTCTTAGGATTTGTTTTCTTCTCCCCCCCCCACCCACTCATATGTTCATCTGTTTTGTTTCTTAAATTTCACATATGAGTGAAGTCATGTGGTGTCTGTCTTTCTCTAACTGATGTATTTCACTCAGCATAATATGTTCTAGCTCCACCCACATCATTGCAAAAGGCAACCCTTGTTATCTCTCCTCTTTCTGATTGTAACCATTCTGACAGGTGTAAGGGGATAGGTCACTGTGGTTTTGATTTGCATTTCCCTGGTGATTGGTGACGTTGAGGATCTTTTCATGTGTTTGTTGGCCACCTGTACATCTTCTTTGGAAAAATGTCTATTCAAGTTCTCTGCTTTTTTTCAAATTAGACTGGGGTTTTTTTGACTGTTGAAGTGAATAAATTCTTTATGGACAGTAATCCTTTATGGGGTATCACTTGCAAATACATTCCCCTTTTTAGTAGATTGCTTTTTCATTTTGTCGACGGTTTCCTTGGCTATGCAAAAGCTTATTTTGGTCTAGTCTTAATACCTTCTTTTTGCTTTCATTCCTCTTGCCTGAGGAGACATATCTAGAAAAATGTTGCTAAGGCCAACATCAAGGTGATTACTGCCTGTGTTTCCTTCTAGGTCACTCTTCTGTTTTGAATGTACTTTATTCTTTGCCTCATTTATCTGCCCATACTTTAAAACATAAAATTTTGGGGGTTTTGTTTTATTAAATAAATTAACTATTAAAAATTTTAAAACAAAATACCCAGTTTCCCCCATTACTAACCTTTACACTAGCCTGACATATTTGTTATAATTAATGAACCAATGTTAATACATTATTGGTAACCAAAGTTCCTAGTCTGTTTGCATCTCCTTGGTTTTGCCTAATGCCTTTTTTTGTCCCCAGATCACATCTTAGTTACCACATTGTCTCTAGTCATCATGTCCTCCTGGACATTTCTTGGCTAGGACAGTTTCTCAGGCTTTTTTTTGTTTTTGATGATCTTGATAATTTTAAGGAGTACTACTGATCAAATATTTTGTAGTCACTTCTCTGTTGGAGTTTGTCTGATGCTTTTCTCAAGACTAGACTCGGGTTATGGGTTTTGGGCGTGGAAGGGCACAGAGGTGATGTGCCGTCACATAACGTCACATCATGTCACATCACGTCAAGGTTACGTAGCAACATAATTTATCACTGTTGATATGGACCGTGAGCACCTGAATGAGGTGATGTTTGTCCCATTCCTCCACTGTGAAGTTGTCCCCTCCCTCCTTCCCATGATATACTCTTTGAAAGAAAGTCACTATGTGTGGCCCACATTTAAGGGGCCAGAATTTATGCCCCCATTCCTTGAGTCAGGCTGGGTATACATGTAAATTCTTTGAAATTATTCTGCAAGGAGATTTGTCTCTTCCCCCCATATTTATTCATTTATTTATACCAGTACGTTCTCATGGATATGCATTTTGTACTTGGAGTTATAATTCAATACTGCTCACCCCCCCCCCCCCCCCCAAATGTTCTAGCTTTGGCCACTGGGGTCACTTTTACTTGACGCCCTTATCTCTTTGACATACCTCATCAATATAGTTGTTTGGGGGGTTTGTTTTGTTTTTGGTTGTGTGTTTTGGGGGCGTGTGTGTGTGTTTGCACTTTCCTACTTTCCGGCACTACGAGATGCTCCAGGCTCCCCTTTGGATTTGCTTTCCAAGTCCTGGAATCAGCCGGTCCTCTTCAAGGAGCCCTGGTTTCCTTTCTTGGAGAGTGATACAAGACACCCAGGTCCGGCTGCCGGTGGACTTGTTGCCATGGGAGATTGTTGCTCCTAGCCGTCTGGGTTCCCTGAGCCGGACATAAATGTGTGCATACTAATTAGTGTACACACACATCTCCATCAATTTTTCTCTGTGTATCCATTTGTATCTACATTAAACTGAACAGAAGTCCAGACCGATGCCTCCAACTCCGATCCATTACCACCCCAGCCATTCTAGCCTCCTCCCCTTGCTTATCCGAGATCTCCGATTCAGCAAGGACACACCCAGCGCTTGCCGGTGCCATCCATTTATTTAATTGTGCAGTTACAACACCACACCTCCACAGAAGCGTCACAATTGTTAAACACACCCCTCTGCAAGACAGCATTGTCAACTAGAGTATAACAGTTCTCTTGCACTTCCTTTTGCCTTTAGCCTTTACAGACTCTATTCATTTCCAAAGGTACTTAGCTAGCGCCTTTTCCCCTCACCCAGTTCAGTTAGGTTGTTTCATACATTTGTAACAAATTCTCTTCGTTAGTCTACATTCTTTCCTGGGATCCCTCAACCTTCTAAACCTTTTTTAAAAAAACCTGCCATGGGGTGCCTAGGTGGCTCAGTTGGTTAAGCGTCCGACTTTGGCTCAGGTCATGATCTCACAGTTTGTGGATTCAAGCCCTGCATCAGGCTCTGTGCTGACAGCTCAGAGCCTGGAGCCTATCTTTGGATTCTATGTCTCCCTCTCTCTCTGGCCCTCCCCTGCTCATGCTCTCGCTCTTTCTCTCTCTCTCAAAAATAAATAAAAAAACTAAAAAATCTTGCCTATGTTGAGGTTCACTCTGTTCTGTAGAGCTGTGGGTTTTGACAGATGTGTGATGTCATACTCACTATGACAGTATCCTACAGAATAGTTTTGTCACCCTAAAAATTTCCTGTGCTTCATCTATTTGACCCTCCCCCCACTCCTGAACCTCTGGTAATCACTGATCTTTCTACTGTCTCTGTAGTTTTGCCTTTTCCAGAATGCCATGTTATTAGAATCTAGTGTTTCATCTAATCAGACTGGATTACTCACTTAGTAACATGTATTTAAGGTTCAGCTGTATCTTTTTATTTTGGATTGAAGGCTAATTTATTTTACATAGACTTTATATGTTAGAGATGATTTAGGTTGAAGGCAAGATTGTGTAGAAATGACATAGAGCTTGCTCCATACGTGCACAGCCTCCCTCATTCTGAACAAACTACACCATTTGTTACGGGTGATGAACCTGCATCGACACGTCATTATCACCCTAAATCCATAGTGTATATTAGTGTTCATTCTTAGTGGTGTTCTGTCAGTTTATATAAATTCTGTGGGTTTTGATAAATACATAGTGACGTGTGTCTGCCGTTACAGTAGCCTATAGAATAACGTCAATCACTTCTGTGCTCTGCCTCTTATTTGTCCCTTACCCCTAGCCCCCGGGATCCACTGTCTGTTTAGTTTTGCCATTTTCTAGGATGTCCTGGAGTTGGAATTAGACCATATGTAGCCATTTCACATTGTCTTCTTTCATTTAGTCATAGGCATTTAATCTTTCCCCATGTCTTTTCTTGGCTTGGGACCACATTTGTTTTTTAGCACTGAGTAATAGTCCATTGTCTGGATGGACCCCAGTTTGTCCACTCGCCTACTGAAGCACCTCTTGGTTGCTTCCAGATTTTGACAGTTATGAATAAAGCTTCTGTAAACATCCATGTGCAAGATTTTGTGTGGACATAAGTTTTCTCAATTCATGTGGGTAATAAATGCCAAGGAGCACAGTGGCTGGATTGTATATTGTAATAGTAGGTTTAGGTTTGTGAAAAAGCACCAAACTGTTCCTCCCAAGTGGCATTCCCACGAGCAATAAATGAGAGTGTTTGATCTTTTCAGTGTTCTGGATTTCAGCCATTGTGATAGGTGTGTAGTGGCGTCCCATCGTTGTTTTAATTGGCGATTCCCTAATGACTTTCGATGTTGCAAGTCTTTTCATATATTATTTGCCACCAGTATGTCTTCTGTGAGGTGTGTGTTCAGATCTTTGGCCCATTTTTCACTGGGTTGTATAATTTCATATTAAGTTTTAAGAGTTATTTGTATACTTTAGATGATAGTCTTCTGGATATATTTATCGCAAATATTTTCTCCTTGTCTGTGGCTTATGTTCTCATGCTCTTGATAGTGTCTTCTGCAGGATTCAAGATTTTACTTTTAATGAAGCCCAGCTTATCAATAATTCTTCCTTGTATGAAGTCTGAAGTGTTATATCTAAAAAGTCATCACCAAACCCAAAGCCATCTACATTTTCTTCTATGTAACCTTCCAAGAGTTTTATAGTTTTGCTTTTCGCATTTGAGCTCTCTGAGCCATTCTGAATTGATTTTTGTAGAACGCGTGGTCTAGGTTTATCCTTGTGGTTATGGATGCCCAATTGCTCTAGCATGGTGTGCTGAAATGATTCTTTTTTTCGTTGCATGGCCTTTGCTCCTTTGTCAAAGATCAGGTGACTATATTTGTGTAAGTCGATTTCCGGGCTCTCTACTCTGATCCATTGACATATTTGTCTATCCTGTGCAACTCTACTCTGTCTTGATTTATAGATTTTTGTAGCTTTGTAGTAAGTGTTGAAGTCTGGTAGTTTAAATCTTCTGACTTCATTCTTCTCCTTCAATATTATATTGATTATTCTGGGTCTTTTGTCTCTTCATATAAATTTTAGAATCAGTTTGTTGATATCCACAAAACAGCATGAAAGATTCTGATGGAAATTGTGTTGATTCCGTAGGTCAAGCTGCAAAGAATTCACATCTTGACAAAATTGTCTTTCTATCCATGAACTTGGAATCTTCCATTTATTTAATTCTTTGATTTTTTTAATCAGAGTTTTGTAGTTTTCCTTATGTATAGCTTATATATATTCTGTTAATTTATACCTGAGTATTTCATTTTTTAGGTGTTAATGTAAACGGTATTGTATTTCTGATCTCAAACTCTCCTTGTTTATTGTTGATAGATAGGGAAGCGATCCTGCAACCTTGCTATAATTGCTTGTTAGTTTCAACATTTTGTTTTGATTCTCAGATTTTCTCCATAGACAATCGTGTCATCTGCAAAGATGGTTTCATTTCTTCCTTCTCAATCAGTATAACCTTATTTCCTTTTTTATTGTCTTATGTAGGACTTCCCGTACAATGTTCAAAAGAAGTAGTGAGAGGGAACATTTTTGCTTTGTTCCTGATCTTAGCAGGAAAGCTTCTAGTTTCTCACCATTAAGTCTGATGTTAGTTTTTGAGTTTCTTTTGTAGATTTTTTTTTATCAAGTTCAAAAAGTATCCCTCTATTCCTAGTGTGTGGAGTTTTTACCATGCATGGGTGTTAGGTTTTGTCAAATGCTTTTTCTGTAACTATTGATATGATTATGTGATTTTTCTTATTTAGGTGGTTGATGGTGTCTATTATATTAATTGATTTTTAAATGTTCAACTAGCTTTATATTACATGGAATAAATCCTACCTGTTTGTGCTGTATAATTATTATTACATGTCATTGGATTCAATTTTCTATTATTTTACTGAAGATATTTGCATCTATGTTCATGGGAGGTATTGGTCTATAGTTTTCTAGGAATGTCTTTTTCTGCTTTTGATATTAGTGTAATGGTGGCCTCATAGAATGAATTAGGAAGTATTCCATCTACTTCTACATTCTGAGTGAGATTGTAGAGAATTGGTATAATTTTTTCCTTAAATATTTGATAGATTTCACCAGTAAAATCAGCTGAGCCTAGTGCTTTTTTGTTTTGGAAGGTTATTTGTTATTGACTCAATCTATTTAGTAGACATCAGCTTATGCAGGTTGTCTGTTCCTTCTGTGTGAGTTTTGGCAAGTTGTTTTTCAAGAAATTGGTTTCTTTCATCTAGCTTATCAAATTTGTGGGCATAAATAGTTCACAATATTCCTTTATTTTCCTTTAAATGTCCACGGGATCTGTAATGTTGTCCCCCTTTCCCTTTCTGATATAAGCAATTTGTGTTTTATCTCTTTTATTGATTAACCTAGCTAGAAACTTATGGATTTGATTGACCTATCCCGAGCCAACTTTTGGTGCACCTGAGTGGCTCAGTCAGTTAAGCATCTGACTTTGGCTTAGGTAATGATCTCACTGTTTGTGAGTTTGAGCCCCATGTCAGGCTGAGCTATAGGCTCAGAGCCTGGAGCCTGCTTCAGACACCATGTCTCCCTCTATCTCTGCCCCTTCCTCCCTCCCCCAAATAAATAAATATTTTAAAAATTTAATTTAAAAACCCAAAGAATTAGCTTTTGGTTTTGTTGGTTTTCTCTAAAGATTTGTTTTTTTCAATCTTGTTGATTTTTGCTCTTTTATTATTTCATTTTGCCTGCTTACTTTGGATTTAATTTGCCCTTCTTTTTCTAGTTTTCTAGTTTTCTGTGGCAGAAGCTTATTTTATTAATTTTAGACATTTATTTTCTTTTTTCCTCCAATTTTTTATTTAAATTCTAGTTGGTTAACATTGCAATATTGGTTTCGGGAATAGACTTCAGTGATTGGTCACTTACATACAAGACCCAGTGCTCATCAAAACAAGTGCCCTCCTTAATATATCACTCATCACCCATGTAGCCCACCCCCCACCCTCCTCCTCCATCAACCCTCAGTTCTCTATCTTCAAGAATCTCTCATGGTTTGTTTCACCCTGTCTTCCTTTACCCCCCATATGTTCATCCATTTTGTCTCTTAAATTCCACATATGAGTAAAATAATACAGTATTTGTCTTTCTCTGACTTACTTTGCTTAGCATAACACACTCTGGATCCGCCCATGTTGTTGCAAATGGCAAGATACCATTCTTTTTGATGGTTGAGTAATATTCCATTGTATATATATATATACCACATCTTCTTTCTCCACTCCTCTATTGATGGGCTTTTCAATTGCTCTTCTAGCTCGGCTATTATAAATAATGCTCTAATGAACATAGTGGTACATATTTCTTTTAAACTTAGTGTTTTTGGTTTTTTTAGATAATACCTAGAAGTGAGTTCCTGGATCACATGGTGGTTCCTAACTAGCACTTAATTTTTTGAAGAACCTCTGTGCTGTTTTTCACAGCGGCTGCACCAATTTACATTTCCACTATTGGTTTGCAGGCATTTGCTTTTCTCTGTATTCTCACCAACACTTGTTATTTCTTGTCTTTTTGGTATTAACCGTCCTGACAGGTGTGAGGTGATATATCATTGTGGTTTTGATTTGCATTTCCCTGGTGATTAGTGATGCTGAGAATCTTTTCATGTGTCTGTTGGCCATCTGTATGTCTTCTTTGGAAAAATGTGTATTCAGTTCCTCTGCCCAATTTTTAATTGAATTTTTAAGAAATATTGAGTTGTGTGAGTTCTTTATATGTTTTGGATGTTAACTCCTTATTGGATCTATAATTTGTGAATATCATCATTCAGTTAGGAGGCTGTCTTTTCATTTTGTTGGTGGTTTCATTCACTGTGCAAAAGCTTTTTGGTTTGGTGCAGTTCCACCTGTTTATTTTTGCTTTTGTTGTCCTTGCCTGAGGAGACAGATCCAAATGTTAAAGAGCTTACTAGCTTTGTTTTATTCTAGAAGTTTAATAGTGTCACGTCTTACATTTATGCCTTTACTCCAATTTGAGTTTATTTTTGTGTATGGCGACTGGAAATGATCTGCCTTGTTTGTTTCTTTTTTTCTTATTTCCTTTTCTTTCTTTTTTCTTTTATTCCTTCCTCCCTCCCTTTTACCCCCTCCTTTCCCTTCTTATTCCCTCTCCCTCCTCTCTTCTCTTCTGTCCTCCTCTCCCCTTCTCTTTTCTTTCTTTCTTTTTCTTCCTTACTTCGTTCTGTCTTTCTGTCTGTCTTCATTTAGCCATCCATTTTACCTGATGACATTTATTGAAATGATTGTCTTTTCTCCTTTGTCATAGGTAAATTAACCCTGTAAGTACAGATTTCTGGCTTTCTATTCTGTGTCCTTGGTCTATGCATTTCTTTTCGTATCAGTATCATACTGTTTTGGTTACTATAGCTTTATAACATAGTTTGAAATCAGATAGCATTATAACTCCAACTTTGTTCTCTTTCTCAAAATCGCTTTGGGTATTTGTACTCTTTTGTGATTCCACACAAATATTGGTATTATTTGCTTCAGTTCTATGAAAAATGCCATTGGTATTTTAATAGGGATTGCACTAAGTCTGTAGATTTCTTTGGCTAGTGAACAATATTAATAATATTAGTTCTTTCAACATTACTAATTCCTACAATCCACGAATATAGTATATCTTTCCATTTACTTGTGTCATCTTTAATTTCTTTCATCAGTATTATAGTTTTCACAGTACAGGTCTTTTACCTTCTTTATAACATTTCTTCTTAGATATTTTATCCTTTTTGTTGTAATTGTAAATGGGATTGGTTTCTTAGCTTGTCTTTTGGATAGTTACTAGTGTATGAAAATGCATTCTTTTTCATTTTTCACGGAATATCATTTTTCCATGCTTTTATTCTTTGTGCGTATCTTAAATCTGAAATGAACCTTTGGTAGGCAGCATATAGATGGGGTTTTTGTTTGTGTTAGAGAGAGAGAGAGAGAGAGAGAGAGAGCACTAGTGCATAGGGGAGGGGGCAGAGCGAGAGAGAGAGAGAGAATCTTAGCTACAATGCAGAGCTTGATCCCATGACCCTGGGATCATGACCTAAGTGGAAACCAAGAGTCGGAGGCTCAGCTGACTGAGCCACCCAGGGTCCCCAGGATGGGTCTTGTTTTTTTAATATGTTCAGTGTGCTCTGTATTTCGATTGGAGCATTTAGTCCATTTACATTTAATTAGTGATAGGCATTATTTATCACCATTTTGTTCATTGTTTTTTTGATTTTATAGTTCTTCTGTACTCCTTCTCTTGCTCTCTCCCCTTGTGTTATTAAGCATTAGTATTACACTTGGATTCCTCTCTCATTACTTTTTGTATATTTATTTTTAGGGTTTGGGTTTGTGGTTACCATGAGGTTTGTATATAGTAACCTGTGTATATAGCTGTCTACTTTTAGTTTCTTTTATTTCCTTTTTTTTTTTTTTAATGTTGAGGTTCTCACTGTGTTTGCCCATTCTCCTCCCAAGTTTTGTAAGCACCTTTGCGACCATTACTTTGAATTCCTTATTGGATAGCTTGCCTGTCTCTTGTTTAGTTCTTTCTCAGAGGCTTTTGTCTTTCTCTTTTGTTTGAAGCATAATCCTCGGTCTCCTCATTTTGCCTAACTCTCGCTGTTGGTTTCTGTGGATTAGATAGTTCAGCCGAGCCTCTCATTCTTGCAAGAACAGCTCTGAGGAGGGGAGGTCCTGTGGGACCCACTCATGCAATGTCCTCTGACACCAGACACCGGTGCTTTAGCGGTGCCCCTGTGTGGGCCACTTGCACTCCCCTGTTGTTGGAGGGTCGTGAATTGTCCGGGTGCGCCCGTGGCTGGCCATGAACCTGGCTGGGACTGCAGCAGGTATGCTGCTGGGAAGGGCTAGTTTCCAGCCCAGCTGGCTGCCTGGTCCAGGGAGGATTGCTGCGGGCGTGCTGGTGGGTGGTGGTGCTGTCCTGTGGGCCTGAGGTCTGCCAAGGTGCAGGGTTGTGTGGTCCTCTCTGCACCGGGTCAACAGTCTACAGGGAAGATTCTAGAACAGTACCCACCAGTGGTGGGGTCAGCATGGCAGAATGAGAGCAAAAATGGCTGCTGCCAGTGTGTCTCCATGCCCAGGGAGAGCCCAGGGAGGGCCCCACAGTCTCCTGCCTCTCCAGCAGGTGCTCCAAGGTTCCTAAGGGGGTGTCCCTCACCTGTGGCACATTCACTTTTAAATCTGATGTGCGCCCATTAAGAGTGTTCCTTCTCTACAGTTTTGTCGTTGTCCTGGATGTATTGCCTGTGCGTGTTCGAAGCCAGTGTTTAGGGGGCTCATTTCTCCTGTGCGGGATCAACATGGTGCCAGTTGGAGCTTAAATATCTCACTCCTCAGGGAAAGTCCCATACCTGAGCCAGACCTGACCTCTACCTCTTTTGCCCCATCTCAGTGCGGGTGGACGCTCTGTCCTTCCAGTGTCTCGGCCCCCTTCAGAGGGAATTATTCCATATACGGTGGCAGATCTGTTGTATTCTCAGGAGGAGGTGAGCTCTGATGTCCCTATGCCATTTCTCCAATCCTCAACCATCACATGTTTTCTTTTGCCTTATGTTCCACACCGTGACTTCGCACAGAATGGATGAACACAGATGTAGGTAGCTCAGCCTGCTTTAGGTGATGCATGGAAAGCCTTTTTTTTATGTTTTTTATTTATTTTTGAGAGACACAGAGAGAGAGCGTGAGCAGGGGAGGGTCAGAGAGAGAGGGAGACACAGAATCTGAAACAGGCTCCAGGCTCTGAGCTGTCAGCACAGAGCCCAAAGTGGGGCTCGAACCCACGAACTGTGAGATCATTACCTGAGCCGAAGCCGGACACCTAACCGGTTGAGCCACCCAGGCGCCCTGATGCATGGAAAGCCTTAGAATCCGACACAAGACTTTGGCTAAGCGAGTCATTCAATCCGATAAAACAAGATAGAGAGGTTTTCTTTTTATACCTTTAGGCTAATTATTCTAGGAGTTGTGGCAGCCTTGGCTGGGCATCACATATTGGTACTCAGAAGAGCAAAGTTGAAATTCATGAGGCATGGAATGGATTCCACCCTATTGAATACATTTAAGAAATATTTTGGGAAATATTGAAATTCTGTGAACAGAATTACTAGCCATTTGGGACAGAAGTGATGGTGGGAACCTTCTTGGAAGAAGTGGATTGTACTGGGTTATACTCAGTTATAGAGAGATGCCTTATCAGTTCAAACTTGGAAGGAGCTTTCCTGTTACTCTCTATCTTGGTGCGATTTTTAAAATTATTTTTATTTCCCACTTTAAGAAATTTGCGGGACTTCTAAAATGAAAGTGAAATTGCCACAAATGTTCTTGAGCTGAATGCATTCTAAGTCAACATAGGGAGGGAATTTGGACCACGCTGGCTTTGGAATGGGATAGAAAATTCAGCAACAGGCACCCAGGTCTCCAACCATGCAAATACCTCAGTGTGTGCAGAAAGACGTTTGAAACTTCTCTTGCATCCCGTATGCTTCAGAGTTGTGTTATAAAGAGTTTGTTTAGAAACTGGGGTCTGAAAAGTGTAATCTCTGTGGTTTCCTTAAAAAAATTACGTAAGATCAACTGTTCCATTTGCTGCTGGAGTGGGGTTTGTGGTTTTTTGGTGGTTGTTATATATAGATTATTCAGAGGTTGGTTCTGTGGGAAAGTTAATTCATGAGGTAGCTAGCAGGTAAAAATCCAGCTCGTGGCAGGCGGTCCGCTAAGCGACAGGGGGAGAGAGTATTTGGAAAACACCTATGCGTAGGTACACGAGGCACCGGGCCGGGTGTGAGGTTCTAGCGCTCTCCAGAATGGCAGGGGACATTAAGACGTGCAGGGCTTGTCCTGGGGGTGGCTTTGGAGGCGTGACCCAGGCTGTGTTATCGTTGAACCTGGAGGGTGGTGAGCCAGACTAGTGATAGTTGAACCGTGTTGTGAGCAAAAGGATCAGATCGAAATGCAGAGGCGTGCAGGTGGGCCAGGGCTGGGCGGGTTCCCGTAGGCCAATACGATTCTGCCTCCGAACTCAGAGGAAGTGGTGTAACCGAATCGTAGTGAACTGCATGCACAGACATCCTCTGTCTGGTATCTCGTAGGAGCAAATGAGCAACAGACGCTAGCAGGGCGCCCACCATCCTTTCAGAATCCCCAGGGAGAGGCGGCTACAGATGATGGGCAGGCAAGTGAGGGGGCCCTGATTCCGGGGAGAGCAGAGTCCCACGCTGAGCAAGCAGAACGTGCATTTCTAGGGGGGCGGCCAAGCCCGGGGCCTGAGAGGGAGAGACGTAAGCGCATTGCACTAGAATGAGGCTTTGAGCTGCCAGTTCCAAGGGATTCTCTCCTCCTAACGTTATTAACCTTTCTGCCCCAAATGTCTGCCTTTTCATAGGATCGAGCAGACAACGGAGGTCTTGTTGTGTCTGTCACCTGCCGAAGTTGCTAACCTGAAGGAGGGAATCAACTTCCTTCGGAATAAGAAAACGGGCAAGGATTATATTCTGTACAAGAATAAGAGTCGCATGAGGGCGTGCAAAAACATGTGCAAGCATCAAGGAGGCCTGTTCATAAGAGACATCGAGGATTTGGACGGAAGGTACCGGTTGCGTTCTCAATGGGGACCCTGTCACGTTAGACGGGGGCGGGCGGGGCTGTGTCCCTCGAGGGGTTAGTCCCTGAGCTTATTTGTAATCCGCACGCGTGCCCCTTGAGGGCCTCGCTCTGATCTCGACATTCTATGATCTTTACTCCTGCTTTTCTCTCTCTTAGGAGAATGTTGGGATTTCTCTCAGGCCTGAAAAAAGCTTCCAGTCTTCCAGTATGGGTGTGTGTGCGTGTGAGTGTGGGGGGGTGCGTGTATGTATGGGGTACATGTGTGAGTGTGGTGTGTGGGGGGTGCGTGCGGAGCTGTGTGGGTACGTG